>PVIH01019978.1:0-33822 GCA_004025045.1 Sigmodon hispidus | reverse complement strand
AAAATATACCACGTAGGTACTGCTCATAGGTCCACATTCGCGATAGCAAGCCACAACTCAAGGCCAAGCCAAATAGGGAGTTTGCTTATGGCAAAGAGAGGAATAGTTTATGTTTAAGAGAGCACTTTCCCACGAGGGGCAGAAGGCACTTTCCCACGAGGGGCAGAAGGCACAGTCACAATGACTCAGCTCTCTACAGTTTCAAATTTGGTTCACATAGTGATAATGGTCTTCTCCTCAACAGTAGAATTAACATTATCACCAGTTTTCTTTCCAGTTCATCCAGGACCTCAAACAGGTGGCCTAAACCATCCTCATAATCCTAGGACAAATTGACTCCTTGGCAGTGGTGGTACTTTGAAACCAATAGGGACCAGATCTTCTTACAGCTAAAAGATGAAGATCTTTCTCTCTTTCTCTGAGAGGAATGCTGATTCTATGTCAACTAGTCAGGCATAGTAAAACAAAATCCAACAACTTCAAACAGGCCTTCACAAATGTAAGAAACAAGTTGATGTGGCCAGCCTCTGGGTCTTTGACAGCCCTATATGGAACTGGATGTCCTTCCTCACCCACTTCCTTCTCGACTTTCTGCTCTTACTAATTTCACCGTCAATGACAAATTAAAAATGCCTAATCAAATAGTAGTCAGTTATTATTATGGGGATGTCAATCCCTGGCCATAGAGCCAGAGATTTATGACTGCCAAATAGCCTAACAGTGAGGAACAACAAGAAGAAGACTAGACAATAGAAAACAGTCTAAAGAGCATGGTATTCTTTTTTTTTTTTTTTTAAACTTTATTTATTTATTTATTTGCCTTGGTGTTTGCCTGGAACTGGAACTACAGACAGTTGTTAGCTGCCATGTGGGTGCTGGGAATCGAACCCAGGTCCTCTGGAAGAGCAGACGGTGCTCTTAACCGCTGAGCCATCTCTCCAGCCCCGAGCATGGTATTCTTACTCCTACCCCTTCCTATTGGCTTACCTTTTATAATAAACAAAAGGGAGGATGTTGGACATCCACAGAGCTGCCAAAAGTCTTTTGCCCACATTTTGGAGCCAGGTTCTTTAAAACTTCCCGCCCTTCATCCTCAACCTCACCTTCAATGGCTCAGGGCCAAAGAACTCAGCATTGCCAATTTGACACATTTCCATGGTCACCGTATTTTTCCTATGGGCATGCTCTATACTTCTATAAAGCATAAAACCCTCCATCATGGCTTGGTCTTTTGCCAGGCAGCCATTATTTATTCCAAGCTGATTTTATTAAATATAAAATATTTCATCACAAGCCATTTTGCATCTCCTTTCCCCAATAACTTATGGTATGATTTTTGTGGTATTCCTCAGGCCGAAATTGCTGATATACTCTTTTTCTACAAAACACTTTCAGACCCTTTGCATCACATATCACCCTAAATTGCCATGGAGAAAAGAAAGAATGAACAGGACCATTAAAATACTACGGTAAAAATACTATCAGGAGACTGGACTGGCCTTACTTATTACTACCGATACTCTTTAAAATGCACTGCACACCCTGAATGTTCAAGCTTCTCACATTGAGACATTGTTCAAATACCCACATCCCTTACTCCCATGGAAGGTAGGAAGCTGCTACGAGTATGAAGTAAGCTTTTACAGTATGACTGTGGCCTCTATTGAAACCTCCAAGTACCTCAACATCCCTAGGCTATTTCTAATGTCACAAGGGCCTTTCAACCCTTGGAACCCAGGAGATTGAATCTGGATAAAAGTTCCTATATGTGGAAACTTGATCCCAGATGGGAAGGACCACACCAGGTAGTTCTGACTGACCCCTTAGCCGTCAAATCACAGGTCTAAAGCTGTGGGTTCATCACACTCACACCAAGGCAGCAGTTTGACCAGGAGTGATCTAAAGAATGTAAAGGGATCTGGAGCACCCACTGTGGCCCAAGGAAGCAGACCTCAATCAGCCCAGTGGGCCTGAATCAAATCTTGATATGGAAGAGCCTGTTGCTGAACCACTGACCGTGACTGAATAACCCATCCAGACAGTATTATTGGGAGCCTGCCAGAGATGACCACTCAAATATAAGATATAGCCAATTGAAAATATTTTATTCCAGCCATCTGGGCCACATCCATGTGCTCAGGGATCTAGTGTGGCTCCGGGAGTGTCTAGAGCATTTAGTTTTTTTTTTTTTTTTTTTTTTTAAAGCTTTTATTTATTTATTTAATTATTTGCCTTGGTGTTTGCCTGGAACTACAGACAGTTGTGAGCTGCCATGTGGGTGCTGGGAATCGAACCCGGGTCCTCTGGAAGAGCAGATGGCGCTCTTAACCGCTGAGCCATCTCTCCAGCCCCTAGAGCATTTAGTTTTAAAGAGCAAAGATCTCATCCAGGTATCTTGTTCAGAATCTGTAAGGGGGTTACTTCATAGAGTGAGTAGTTGTTTTTTTTTTTAACTTTTTATTTATTTATTTGCCTTGGTGTTTGCCTGGAACTGGAACTACAGACAGTTGTTAGCTGCCATGTGGGTGCTGGGAATCGAACCAGGGTCCTCTGGAAGAGCAGTCAGTGCTCTTAACCGCTGAGCCATCTCTCCAGCCCCCTAGAGTGAGTAGTTTTAAGCAAATGTTTTTAACAGAAGCTAAAATAAGCAGTTACCCAGCTGGAGAAAGTCTTGCCTGTTGTGCCCGGATTGCGATTCCAGAGAGACCACCAGAGACTCGAGTAGAGCAGAATGCAACAGCAAGGTTTATTGTGGAGAATGAGCTACCCCGGAACCGAACCAAACGTCCCAGAGGAGGGTTAGTTCTGAGCAGTAGGGACTTCTTTTAAAGGGAAAAGCCATACCCAGGGTTTGCAGCAGTTGGCATTAGCTGATTGGCTAGCACTGAGGGACTTTTCCAAACTTAGTCATGAGTTGCAGAGTCTGGGTGGTGGCTCCCTTAATTGGCTGGTATTCGCCTAGGAATGTGCTGTTAGTCACATAATCATGAGTTGTGACTTGGGGGGCAGGGAAGGGGTTGTTTCCTGGAACATTCAGTGGTCAGGGCCTGATGTTCCATTAAGATATATGTTTAGGGGGCTGGAGAGATGGCTCAGCGGTTAAGAGCGCCGTCTGCTCTTCCAGAGGACCCAGGTTCGATTCCCAGCACCCACATGGCAGCTAACAATTGTCTGTAGTTCCATTTCCAGGCAAACACCAAGGCAAATAAATAAATAAATAAATAAAGTTAAAAAAAATATGTGTTTAGGCCAGACCCTGAATTTTCTGGTGGCTTTTCGTTTTTAGGCTTAATATTGGTCTTTCACTGCACAAACAAGCAGTTTTAATAAATGCTAAGATAAGTTAGCTGGGACATCCTGATCTTAGTTCCTAGACTATGGTTGGTTAATTTTACATGGGATTCTTCAACAAGGAGATCAAATTCTAGTTAAACCTGAAATGGCATCAGCAAGAATCCAAGATGGAGGAGCCGCTGCACTGTCTTGTCCTGTTACAGTTTAATAGAAGCCAAAATGATGCTGTTAGCTGGGGTGTTTCAACCCCAAGTTTGCAGAACAGGGTTGAATTCTTTTCCCACAGAACTTTTCATGGTAGAAGTTAAAAAAGGGCATGTGTACCAGTCTCTGGTTAAACCAAAGATGGTTCCAGCTAGAGTAGAGCTGAGTAATTTTCCATGGGATTCTCCATCAAGGAGGTCAAATTTTAGTTAAACATAGAAACAGCCTCAACATGAATATAAAATGGAGGAATGTCTGCACTGTCTAGCCCTATCCCAACAGGAACACCACCCACCCATAAATCAGTATAGTAAGCTTCCCTTTACTAGGAAGTAACACGACTCAATAAAACTAACTGTCCCTCTTTCCTACCCTGTCTTTTTCTCCTCTAGATTGTGAATGGACTATGTTAAAGCTGTTTCATCACAAAGAAAAGCGGTAGCACTTAGTCCTGTCCCAGAAAATTTGCCACAACTGGAGGGGACTAGGGCATATAGTGTCCAAAATCCCCTTTCCCCAAATAGCTGCATTGGTGACATTGTCATAAATAGAAGGACTCTGGCAGGGTAAAAAGAAAGATCATTGATGGGAAAACCAGGTGAGAGGTTTCTGTTTACTAGAAAAGCAGATCTCTTAAGGCAGTTTGTGTTTACCATAACCTCCCATAACACATTCTTGACTTTTGTTGATATATACCTGTTAGCTGGGAGTGGGACTGTGGGGAGGGGCTGGTGTTGTGGGAGTATTCTTAACTTTAGACCTAGACAGTTTCCCTGGACCACAGGTAAACCAATACTTGGGGTCTCAACAGGGAAAGAGAAATCCCATCTTATTGAACATGCCCTCACTGGAGCTTCTGCCAGGGGTGGTGGAGTGGGGGTGAGGGGATGGGGCAATGTAAAATTTTGATTGCTGGACCTTGATCACCTTCAGGAATGAGTCCCACATTAGAAAGAGGTCAAATAAGGGGATCAACCTTGGTGGCTGGTTTCAGGAATGTGGAAGTGCCTAAACAAGAACCTAATGATTTAGCAAGGAGAAAGAAGAAAGCGAGAAAGACCTGGCCAGAGCCATGTTTGCTGCCATGCTTATCTCGGTTAAGAGTCCTTTGGTTTCTGCACAAGAGTTTTCCAAACTGAGGTGGCCTACCCTTTTCTTCAGTACAAAAGGAGAAAAGAGTTTCCTCATCAAGGCCTGTACGTCACACCCACTCTTCCAGATACTGTTCTTATCTTTTGACAGAGCCTTGGATTATCGCCTAGCCCAACCAGTGAGTTGAGCCATCTAGCAAGCTGGGCGGATTTGCGGGGAGAGCAGCTGAGATGGCATTCCTCCGGGTTTCCTAGAGAGTCCCCAGAAGGTATACTTCCGCTGTCCTAGAGAGGCTACGGGCGAAGTGGCTCCAGCGGACAGCACGGCCGGCCCGGTAGCAACGTGAAGGTTCCGATATCAGTTGGTGAGCGTTAGCTGCGGGGGAAGCAGGTGTGCGAACGGGCGGCGGGGCACAGTTTGTGGTTGGTTTCCTGATCCCGTAGCGATGCCACGGCCCGGGAGGGTTCTCCGGGAATCCAGGACGGTTCGGAGCAATGCCGCCCAGCACTTCCCTTTCTCCGAGACCCTAAAAGTCCGGTGTCCGCCATTATGTCTCTTGGCGTCCCGACTCCTTTACAGAAACTCAACACGTCGGTGCACGGTTAATCATACGGGTTGGTTATGCTATTACCTTAAAAACAAAACAAAACTCGTTCTATGGTTGTAAGGTAAAGTGCATGAGGTAAAATGCTTGGGACTGCTTGGTCTGGTGGCTCAGGCCTGTAATCCTCGTTTCTAAGAAACCTGAGAAAGGAAGACCTGGAGCCTGGGCAATTTAATGAGCCTCTTTCTCAAATTTTAAAGTTAAAAAAAAAAGAAGATATGTTTTATAGTCTGAAAGGATGCGTTTGAAAAGCTTTGATACGCACTTGAAAACTGAAAAGTGTGCTCACAATCCCAACTCCAAATCATCTGTAGATTCCGATATCCAGGAAGTATTAGTTTATAAGCATTTTTGATGTTAGAGTAAAATGATAAAAAGATGGAAATGAACTGATGGGGAAACCCCATTTTGCTTTGGCTGACTCCATTTTGTGAGCTTAACTACCCTTAGCCGGGCTGAGCTTCATTCTTGACCAGACATACAGCTCTAGGAAATCAATTAAGCTTTGGAAACCTATGCTAAAGAAATTTTGAAACTTTGAAACCCCTGATAAAGTGCAATTGTGTATTTTGGCTTTATAAGCCCTGACCTGCCTTTCCCCAGGGCTGAGAATCTCACTTGATACTCCTGTGGACCAGGCTGGCCTTGAACTCTTAGAAATCTGTTTTTGCTCCCCGAGGGCTGGGATAAAAGGTGAGTGTTACCACACCTAGTCCTTATTTTTTGTGTGAGTGTATGTATGTACTTGTGGCAGTGAGCATGTGGGGATCAGAGATCTATTTGTGGGCTTCGCTTGCTGCCATGTAGTTCAGCTGAACTGCAATCTTGACATTAAACCTGGTAGGCCATCTTAAATGCCCTTCCTGCTTTATTGTCCTGTGTAGTACCAGCCACTACCAAACACAGCCATAGTAGTTAAGTGATCCTAACTACTGAGCTATCTCTCCAGCCCCTGAGGTCTTGACTTTTTTGAAGTATTTTGTTATTTGCAATTTTAAGATTTATTTATTTATTATGTATACAGTGTTCTGCCTGTATGTATATTTGCGTACCAGAAGAGGGCATCAGATCTTATTTCAGATGGTTGTGAGCTACCATGTGGATTCTGGGATTTGAACTCGGGTCCTCTGGAAAAGCAGCCAGTGCTCTTTACCTCTGAGCCATCTGTCCAGCCCTATTTGCAATGTTAGAATGTTCTTGTATCTGATGTTTTCTTGTGCTTTGGTAATATTGATGCGTCCTTGTTACTGGCATTTGTCAGTTTTCACCACTTTAAAAATTTCTGCGTTTAACTTTGTAGTCTGTACTGTCTTGTGGAGGAAGAATTTTTGAGTTCTGCTTTCAACTATTGTTCCTCCTTAATTCGCTTTCTGGTTGGGGAGTGCATGAATTTGGTCCCTGCCTTTGGGAGCCAGATGCAGGCGGATCTCTATGAGTTTGAGGCCAGCATGGTCTGCAGAGTTAGTTCTATCTAGGACAGCCAAGACTGCACACAAAGACCCCCTCCCCCGCAAAAAAAAAAAAAAAAAAAAAGCCATTCACTTCCTGGTTAGTATCTTGCCTATATTAATGAGTAATGTGTTTCCTTCATTTTCTTTTACATTTCTTATTGGCAGGCCTTGTGAGGAAGATTGATCTCTCTCATTGCTTTGTTGATGAGGCAGTCTCACATAGTCCTGGCTGCCCTGGAATTTTGTTGTCACAGCTCACTTCCAAGTCACAAAAATCTGCCTGCCTTGGTCTCCTAAATGGTAGGGCTAAAGGCATGCCACTATGTTGACTTGACTGTCCTTGATTTTTAAAATTTGTTCAGTTTATATCGGTGTGTACTTCTGACCCCACTTCTTTGGTTTTGTTTTATTTTGGGTCAGGTTCTTAAGTAGTCAGCCCAAACTGGCCTTGAATTCCTTATCTCCTGTGTTGGGACATTTGGTGGTTAATCAGTTGCTACCAGATGGCCCTCCAGACATCCTGGTTTTGTACTATATCAGCAGTTCTGAGAATGCAAAACTCAGGCCTGTTTCAAGCTGGGGTTAGGGATTTGCTTAAAATGGAGGTGTGTTGGTTCTTCAGAGCTGACAAGATGATTTAGTAGGTAAAGGTACCTGAGCTTGGAAACCCATGTGGTAGAAGGAAAGAGTGGTTCCTATAAGTTGTTCTCCAGCCTCTGCATGCATGTTGTGACACGTGAGCACCCATCCAGACACACAAAATAAAAATGTAATGAATAAAGGTATACCTGTTTCTTCTACTTTAGTTTTCAAAGTAATTTTTAGCTAATCTAATCCCTTTGCCTTTCAATATAAATTGTAGTATAATCACATTTCTTCTGTTGAACATCTTTCCTCTTTTTTCCCAGTGGTTCTGAGGATTAAGTCTCAGGACTTGTACATGCTAGATAATTGCTCTACTACTGAGACACATCCCCACCTTCTCTCCTTTCCATCTTTTTGAGATTTGAATAGGACTTGAACTAAACATCAATGGGGGAATTGATAGCTTTTCATGGAATGTCTCCTAATACATGAATGTAAGTATGGTGTGTCTGTCTACTTTATTTAGATGTTCTTTGACCTTTTTTTATCAGCCACTTCTAAACCTATGCATGCATATCCTAACTGTATTCAGGGATACATACCACCCTAGGTCTCAGTCTGTAAGTGCTCATGAACATAAGTCTTTTCTTACATGTGAGAACTAATCACTCACAAGTGATTCCCACTTATAGGACCTAGCTGCATCATGTGTGCTAGACATCATTTTCTTATTTATTTTCTTCTGGACAGGAATGTTGCTTATTTCAGTCTCTTACCAGTGACTTCTGATGACCTAGTAAATGACATTGTACACTTCAGTGCTAAGAAGATACTTCCAAGGATATAGCAGTGATTCACTGAAAGCAACAGACTTGTTTTGTGTTTATCTGGTGATTCTGGGACAAGAGAGATGCCTCCAGGCAGGTGTTATGCTGCCCACTCAGCTCAGGCTTCAAGGGAACAAAGGCATCTTCGTATGGTAAAGAAGGAAGAGGAGGACCATGGCAGTACTTCAGTGCAGACTGCCAGGCCACAGACACTTAACCGCCCTGGCCAGGAGCTATTCCGTCAGCTCTTTAGACAGCTTCGTTACCATGAGTCTTCTGGGCCCCTAGAAACTCTGAGTCGGCTCCAGGAGCTCTGTCGCTGGTGGATGAGGCCTGATGTTCTTTCCAAAGCACAGATGTTAGAGCTGCTGGTGCTGGAGCAGTTTCTGAGCATCCTGCCTGGAGAACTCCGGACATGGGTGCAACTCCATTGCCCTGAGAGTGGTATGGAAGTTGTGGCCCTGCTGGAAGAGCTGCAGAAGGATCGTGATGGAACACCACTGAGGGTAGGTAATACATATCAGTTCTGCTTGCCTTTTTGTATTTGAGAAACTGAGAGCTTGGGAAATGTAGAAAAATTTTGTTAATTCTTTGTTAATTCTCTTGATATGTGAGTATTTGAGAACTGGATTCTGATCTAGGACCTTTTAGCAAGGTGCTCTTTCCACTTTACACAGGAAGAATAGAGCCAGCAGGTATTATGATTAATTATTAATAATTAATTATTATAATTATTTATGCATTTAGCCCAGTTTCAAAAGTCCCCATAGTCCATTATAGTTTCAAACTTTTTACAAGTTCAAAGTCTCTTCTGAGACTCATGCAGTCTCTTAACTGTAATCCTCTATAAAAATCAAAATCAAAAAACAAATCACATACTTGCAACATAAAATGGCATAGGATATACATTATAATCCTAAAAGGGAGCATAGTGAGGAAATACTGAATTGAAAAACAACTAGACAAACTCAATTGCCTCTCCATGTCTGATGTCAAAACACTCTTCAAATCTACAACTTATTTCAGCTTTGTTGACTGCAGCATACTTCCTTTCTCTTGGGCTGGTTCCAGTCCCAGCTAGCAGCATTCCTTAGCAGATAGCCCATGACTCTGGCCTTTCCAACATCTTGGGGTCCCCAAGGCAACCCAGGCTTCACCTTCACAACTTCCATTCAGGAATTCCCTTCACACATGCCTGGCCTCAATGGCTTTCCTTAGTTGTGGCGGGAGATTGCACAACCCCTTCTATCCTTGACTATAAAGCCAGAACCATGTGACTGAGGCTGCCAAATTCTGCTTATTGGGGTTGGAGCATGGTCCCCTTGTTCAGTTACATCTTTATCAGCTTTCTGTTTTTAGTGGTTTCCTTCACTGCCTAAGTTTGGCTGTTCTGAAACTTGATCTGTAGACCAGGTTGGTCTCAAACTCAGAGATCTGCCTGCCTCTGTCTCCTGAATGCTGGGATTAAAAATTTGTACTACCATACTGCTCTAAACTTTTCTTTAGTTCCATTTCACAAGGAAGTTTAGAAGGATGGGATCTTGCCCTGATGTCACTACTCCCTTTATTCCATTTAATATCAGAATTTCCTTTAATCTGTTTATTTCCTTGAGTGCACTTTATTTCCACTTCCTGGTGCTCCTTTTCTTTTTAAATTGTATATTTTGTATTTTTCTTTGCTCAGCTTTCTACTTTTCTTTATAGCTCTTCATAAGAGTGAACAGTGAACATGTGGATACATGGCAAAGTCAAAACTAGGCTGTTTTAAGATTTCCTCTGCCAGCAAAATTAATAAAAAGAAAACAAAACCCTTTACTTTAGCTGTTTAGGCAAACTTATTGGACACAGGCCAAAAGCAGCCACATTCTTTGCCAAAATATCACAAGATATCTAGGCCACATACTAAAATTCTCTGAAACCTCCTTATACAGGCCACCAGTATTTAAATCATCCTCAGCACCCATTCTTCTACTAGTATGGCCCATTAAACCCCACTTAAAGCATTAACTGCTTTTCTGATTCAGAGTTTCAAAGTCCGTAATCCTTCAAAGAAAAAAGCATGGTTCCCTGCCTGTTCCCTGGTACCAGCTTCTGACTCAGTTAGGGTTTCTGTTGCTATGGAGAGATACCATGACTACATCAAAGCCTATAAAGAAAAATGTGTAATTGGAGCTGGCTTACATTTTTAGGGGTTTAGTCCATTATCACGGCCATGGTAGGAAGCATGGTGGCATGCAGGCAGACATGGTGCTGCAGAAGGAGTTGAGAGTTCTGCAGCTGGAACCACAGACTTCCTTCAGCAAGACCACTCCTACTCCAACAAGGCCATACCTCCTAACTCACTCCCTATTGGGCCTGTGGGGGCCATTCTTATTTCAACTACCACAACATATAATCTGATTTGGTTTAAGACTGACAATAGCCTTGTAGAGTGGTAGGAGCAGAAGGGGGAACTGAAATGAGTCAGGAGTTGTGAAATCTGAATAGAGGAACACAAGAACAGGCTGTTTACCATGTTTACTTTTCAGAGGGTTTTTCAAGGATGTGGGAGTTGGCTTAAGGGCTGGGGGTGCATCTCTGGGCTGGGAAACTAGAAGACCTCAATTTTAAGCTCCATCCTACAGCCTTACTATTCTTGGACATAATGTTGTGGACTCCCACCAGGGATGATTACGCTATGGGATCAATTCAAAGTCTTTGTTTCAGGGGCTGGTGACTACATCTGAGTATTTGGGACCTAAGTGTAACACAGCCTTTTTCAGGGTTTATATTTAAGCATGAAAACCACATCCTGACTGCAAAATCCCAAGATTTTCTTTTTGCAGCTGTAAACTAAGTAGATAGTTACAAGAGTCAACATATGTGAGTAGCAAAAATGGCGAAGTCACACAGATTTTTTGCAAAGAGCCTGTCTAGTCACTGTTGTATTGCTGTGAAGAAGGTTTTTCTCACTTAAGTGTTTAGTTGGAGACTTGCTTACAGTTTCAGAGGTTTAGTACATTGTCATAGTAGGTAAAATGGCAGCATGCAGGCAAGTCCTAGAGATCCGCAGGGAGCCTGGACTGGGCTTTTGCAATGTCAAAGCCTACCCACTTCCTTCAACAAGGTCATACCTCCTAACCCTTTTAACCCTTTCAAATAGTGTCACTCTCTGGTGACTAAGCTTCTAAGTATGTGAACCTTCATATTGTTTCCTTCAGTTGTTTTTCTTCCTGGAATTACTGGCATTTAGTAAGACAAATTTCATCTAAGATAACAAAATGGAGTCACCATAGTCAACCTTTCAGGGTCTCAGTTTATTGAGAAAGAAATGGAGAAACTTATCTAATCATGAGGATTTATGCCTGGTTCTAATTCCTAGTGGAGAGAAGCAGTACTGAGTGTGTCCCAGGCCTTTCAGCAATGCCAGGAACCAGAGGGGCTAAGGCCCTCATTGTCTTAAGCAGTGCCATGAATTCAGGTGTTAGGCTAGGTTTAAGTTAGGTTTCTTTTTATTGTGAGTCATATCTCTTCCAGAAATCAGGTGACTCCCTTGCAGTTAAACAGTTGACTGAGAATAGATATGAATTTTCCCACCCCATGTTTCTACATGCACTTCACCCTTTGAGTTTCTAGATAACTGCTGGCAGAATAATAAAATTTCAGAGCTTGATCAGAACTCCTGTCTTGCTCTCATTTGTCAGCCCCTACTTTAGGTCCTCATTAAAGACCCCACTGGCCGGGCACAGCAAAGTGGTGCTCGGTTGCTCTCTGCATTCTTCTTCCTTTTGCACATGAGAAACTGGTTCTTTGCCTTTTGAGTTTTTTGTTTTTTTTGGTTGGTTTTGAGATAGGGTCTCTACATATCCCTGGCTCTCCTGGAACTTCAAAGACTAGGCTGGCATTGAATTCACTGAGATCCACCTGCGTCTGCCTTCTGAGTGCTGGGATTAAAGGTGTGTGCCACCACATCTGGTACCTTTTGAGTTTTTTTTTAAAAAATACTTATCATTTGTTAGGCTTTCAAATTTTATTTAAATAAAAACATGAGTCTATATGCATTGAAAATTACTAATATTTCTGGTTTATCTTTCAAATTTATTACAAAAATTAAATCAAGTAGCATTTGATACAGTCTACATTTACATAGTCTACTGGTAAATGGTGTAATAAATCAACATAAGTAATGCTTATTAAAACAGAAAACACTTGTGTCTTTTTAGAAATCTGAAAGCGCATTTGTCATTTTTACAAAAAATGTTAGGGTGTTCAGAGGGGCCTGATAGTAATTTATAAAATGATGTAAGATTTACAAGAGTATGCTTGGTTATGGTTAGCTCATTTAGGACTAGACATTAGGTTTTAGTCTTTGCCATGTGTTCAGTGGCCTCATTCTCAGACTTGTTCATATTAGTGTAGAAAAGTGTGAGACATTGTGCCAGGAAGACTTCTGTAAGTTCATTAACTGGAGCCTTCTGTACTCATTTCTACATTAAGGAAAGCCTTGTCTTAGAGACTGTTTGAAGTTCAAGGGCAAAGCCCTCCTTCCTGTTCTGTGGATGAGTATAGGAGAGCTTTTGTTTGTGGTTTGTTTCCAGATGACCCTTAAGATAAATAACTTTTGTCAGTTTATAGTTTGAAAGCTAGCTCCCTCTGATATATTTCAGTATACTTATCTGGATGTCTGCCGTAAACCATTGTTCATTTACTCTCTTTCATTTCTTGTCTTTAGACAGGTGTCACATAGGTAGTAGTGTGAGGGTTTCATTGTGGCATGTGAGGATTTCTGTTACTGACTTGCCAAATGCATCATTATGTTAAGTGGAAACCTTACAGACTGACTCTCCCTGATGCAGGGAGGTCAAAGGGTGAAAGATTTTCTCTATTGTCTATCTCTTTGGGTCCCTTCTGCCAGGAAATGATTAAAGGACCTGGTAGTTCATACCTGTGAACTACAGGTATGGCCAGGTATTAGCCATGTGACTGTTCTCTGCATTTGCTTTCTGATTCCTACTGGAATGTTCTAATAACATTTTCTTCTTGCCAGGACCTATGCGTTCAGAACCCAGATATACATTGGATAGGCACCGGAGCTCTGCAGTCTACACAGATATGGTCTCCTACTTCACGTCTCAGGAGCAATTCTGCTCTAGTCAACCACTTGGAGTCTCCACGTGGAATAGGAGTTTGTAACTTCCTGGATGGGCAAGATGGTACTCACTACCTAGACCCTAGCTTTATGTTACACCTCCTGTGTTTCCTATACTGTTGTTTTGTTACTACCTGTTATCTCACAAGAATCTTTTTATCACCTAGCACTGTTTCTCTTGAATGCCATTCTGATTTGTGTCTGGTTGACTTCTTCCATTGCCTTTCTTTCCATTCTCCCTTTCCAGTCCCCAACAGACACAGAGAATGTGTCTGTGCATCTTGAATAGCAGTCTGCCTGCTTATAGGTCCAGGAGTCCTCTAGGAGTAAGGAAAGTGGGGGCTTCTTGGGTGTCTAGATCTGGACAACTTTCTCATGACTCTTTTCTCCTTTAGATTCTCCTACTGTCTCGGTGCCTGCCCATTCCCAGGTAGAAGAAGGCAAAGGATACCAGGTAACAACCAACAAGCTTTGGGTCTTTCTTGGTGTCTCAAGCATTGCTGCCTTATTGCTAGTGCAGCTTTCTTCATCCTGGGCTATCTTTTGACTTCATATGCAGAGACCAAAGCTTTCTGCTAGGTGATGGTCTTTCACCTTTGCCAGTTTTATTCAGTATTAATTACCTCTGTGTTAGGCCTATGATCAGCTCTAAGTCATGATTTTTATTATTTCAGGAAATTTTGACTTTCCAGGATGTGGAGGTGACCTTCTCTCAGGAAGAGTGGGGATGTTTGGACTCTGTTCAGCGCAACCTTTATCGTGATGTTATGCTGGAGAGTTATAGGAATATGGTTTCTGTTGGTAAGGTCTTTAGCATCCCTAGCAACTTCTACTTTTGCCTTTTTTGGTTTTTTTTTTTTTTTTTTTAGACCAGGCTGGCCTCAAACTCAAAGAGATCTGCCTGCCTCTGCCTCCTGAGTGCTGGGATAAAAGGCATGCCCCACCACTACCACCACCATCACAATGGTGAGGTGCGTTTTTTTTTTTTTTTTTTTTTTTTTTTTAATTAAAATGTTCATTTGTTTGCATGGATGTGTAGGTGCTTTAGGTGCTTCAGTCAATTACTAAACTGTCCCTCTTAAGTAAGGGAGATAGTAATGTCTGTCATGTGTGGTTGTTGAAAAGACTGAGGCTATTTCGGGTTCCAAGTTGATTTAGGCATTCAAACATGGGCTGATGTAGCCAGTTGAGTAGTTATATGCCTCTCACCTCTGAAGAATACTTACTATTATTGTTGTTAGAGTTGTTTATTTTTATTTTGTGTGTATATTTTGACTGCATGTATGTCTATATACTACCTGCATATAGTGCTCATGAAAGTCAGAAGAGGGTATCCCTTGGAACTGGAGTTAGAGATGGTGATCAGCCACCATGTGAATGCTGGGAATTGAACCAGATTCTTTGGCAGATCAGCCAGTGCACCTGATGAGGCATCTTTCTAATCCTACCTCTGGAGAATACTTGAATTCCCTTTTGCCTGTGACTTTTCTCAGCCTCTCATCTCTCTGCTTAAGGCAGCTGTTCTCAGCCTGTGGTTTATGACACCTTTGGCAAACCTCTAACTTCAAAAGTACTTATGTCATTATTCATAAAAGGAGCAAAATTAGAGTTAGGAGGAAGTAGCAATGAAAATAATGTTATAGTTGAAGGTCACTACAATATGAGGAACTGTACTAGAGGGTTACAGCATTAGGAAAGTCAAGAACCACTGGCTTATACCTCTCAGAAATGATTGGCTAGGCATCCTGCTGTAGCTTCTTCCATTTGTCTTCCTGGCCTTCCCTCCTCTCTACCAAGACTTTAAGTCCTAGAGAGTAGTTCTGTGTGGCCTTCCTTCCTTGCCATCCCATTTCCTTCTTTTCTGCAGTGGGGTCATCTCCCAAACCTGCCCTAATCTCCTGGCTGGAAGCAAGGACACCATGGGCCGTGAATATTTATACCGTTCAGCCTAAGAAGGATTCAGGTATTGCCCCTGAAGGTGAGTACTATAAAATCCACCATGCCTTGCCCCTCTTAAATTTGCTCTTTTATTTCATATGGTTAAGTAAATAATATGACGTATTCCATTATTTGCTAGGAGTTACTAAGAGCTGCTAGGGCCCTGGGCCTCTTTCCTCTGGCTTGGCCTATTGCAGGCATTTCTTTCCAGCCTTGTCCCTTCCCTGGCATCTCAGTATCATTTCTTGCTTCTCACAGGGCTTCCCTGTTCTCTTTTCCACTCAGTGATGATGTTCTTTATTCCTGTGTCTGCACTAACTCGTGCATTACCTGTACTCACACCATCTTATTAGGAACTTCCATTCCATTTGGGTTCTTCTTTATCGTTTGATTTTTCTTTCTGTGAGGAGCTTGACATCCAGTTCTTTAGGACAGGCCCTTCTTGGAGCTCCATGTCTTGGCTTTTGTGCAGTGGTCCTGGGCCATGTTTTTTTTCTACTGTCTTGCTATTAATAGTCTTCCTTAACTCTTTTGATTACCCTGCTGGATTTGATTTCTGTGTTCCTCTACCCAGTATATCTGGCGCTTCTTCCCTTCCCTGTTATTTGAGATAGTTTTCATGGTTTTGTCTTAATCTTGACTATTTTATAAAAAGGTAATAGCAGTCAGGCACGATTCTTGTTACAAAGAATCTTTTTTTTTTTTTTTTTTAACACTTTTATTTATTTATTTGCCTTAGTGTTTGCCTGGAACTGGAACTACATACAGTTGTTAGCTGCCATGTGGGTGCTGGGAATCGAACCCGGGTCCTCTGGAAGAGCAGACGGTGCTCTTAACCACTGAGCCATCTCTCCAGCCCCCGTTACAAAGAATCTTATTTGTAGAGCTTCTTGTTGCCTTCTCCAGTTCCAAGTATGGGGGAAAAAATACATTTTCTTGTTTGTTTGTTTGTCTGTTTTTTTCCAACCAGGAGGTAAGCCCCAGATTAAGTCAAGCAAATTCATCTTGAAACAGGACCATTCAGAATACACAAAAACCTCAGCTCTGCCATCAGTATGTCCTGAGACAAGTGTTTCTGAGGGAACAGGGCTCAAAGAATCTTTTGAACAGAAAAGCAGGCTACGTGGAAGCCTCATACAAGTGAAAGAGATAAAGGAAGAAACTGACATCAGTAACAGGACAGGAAGAGAATCTGAAGTATTGGGAAGCAGTAATATTCTTGACATAAAACGTGTTAAGTGTGTGAGTGTTTCTAAGAAAAAGCGATTCTTTAAACATGGCTGTGACAGACATTTCAGACTAAGATCACATCATTATAATAAACATGGGGAAGGGCTTAGAGACACAGCGGAGGGATTTGGTGTATATCAGAGTATTCCTGTTGGACTAAAAGAGAGTGAGAAGGACACATGTGGGGAGGACTTCATCCGTAGCTCCTATCACCAGCAGGAACAGAGTGTTCGTACAGGGAAGATGTACAGGTGCTACGACTGTGGGAAGACCTTTGGTAAAAGCTCCCATCTTGTACATCATCAGAGATGCCATTTTGAAGAAAGACTGTTTAAATGCAAGGTGTGTGAGAAAGCATTCAAGTGGCGTTCAAACTGTGTGCGACATGAGAAAATTCACACTGGAGTGAAACCTTATAAGTGCAGTTCATGTGAGAAAGCTTTCTACCGTCTGTCAGCCTACCGTGTGCACCAAGAAACCCATACTAAAAAGAAATTTAAATCCAGTCAGTACAAAGCTCCTCTCTGCTTGGATCTCAGTCATCATTTGACAGATGAGGTTGGGGAGAAACACTTGGACTGCAGCCAGTGTGGTAAATCCTTCTCTTGTAAGGCCTACGTTCTTGAACACCAAAGAATTCACACCAAGGAGAAACCTTATAAATGTATCAGCTGTAGGAAAACCTTTCGGTGGAAGTCAAACTTTTCTCGTCATATGAGATTGTACCACAAACAACGTCAAGAAGACTTCAAACAGAATTTCAGTCAGTCTCAGGTTATTTCTACTGTGGAGAAAAAGTTTTGGTGTCAGCATTGTGGGAAAACTTTTACTCAAAAGAAATCACTCATTGAACACCAGAGGATTCACACAGGAGGGAAACCATACCAATGTAGTGATTGTGGGAAAACATTTATCTATAGGTCAGCTTATATTATTCATATGAAGCATCATGGTATTAAAAGAAAACCTGAAAGTGGTCTACCTGTTAGTCAGGATACAGTGTTTCACAGTCCTCAAAACAGTCACAATACAGAAGAGCCTCACAAATGTAAATACTGTGGCAAAACATTCCGTATTCGCTCATTCCTTCTCATTCATCAGAGAGTTCACACTAGAGAGAAACCCTATAAGTGCAGGGAGTGTGGAAAAGTTTTCCGATGGAGTTCCAATCTCTCCCGACATGAGAGGCAACACTTTTTGCCACAGCAGTATAAGTATCGTGAACGTAAAAAGATTTCACGTCTAGAGTCAAAAGTCCTCACTGATCAGAAGCCTTTTTGGTGTCAAGAATGTGGGAAAACCTTTACACGTAAAAGAAGCCTTGTAGATCATAAGGGAATACACAGTGGAGAGAAACGCTTTAAATGCAACCTATGTGAAAAATCTTTTGATAGAAACTATCGTCTTGTTAATCATCAGAGAATCCATACTATAGAGAGATCTTGTCAATCTCAGCGGCGTGGTAAAGATTTCCTTGGGATGCATGTTCTATCTGTTGACCAGAGAAGACACAGCAGAACACTTAAGTCTGAAGGAAGAATCCTGCATTCAAATAATACTGGCTTATCTTCCTGTCGGGATGCAAAGTCAGATATTCGGAAATTAAAGCTGAGTGGAAAGAAGCTTCACAAAGAGTGTGAGAAACCTTCTGACAAGAGCTCCAGGTTCATTGCCCTCCAAAATGTACCCAGTAAGAAAGACTGCCACAAATGTGTTTGTGGGAAAACGTTTAGCAAGCACTCACAACTCATTAGCCACAAGAGATTTCACACCAGAGAGAGGCCCTTCAAATGTAAGGTGTGTGAGAAGACCTTCAGGTGGTCTTCAAACTTAACTAGGCATAGCAAAAACCATGTTAGAGATTAGCCTGAGGTCACTGAATGACATTGGGGGTGGGGAATGGTTCCTGGTTACATTTCTAGAGAATTTGTTGTTAGGCACTGGGGGAAACCTTTGCAAAGGCATAGTCCTTTCTGTTTTGGGAGTTCTTGATGTGGAATCTTTTTGAGAATTTAAAAGTTCTGTCTACCTACTGAAAAGTGATGCTGGAGAACAATGTCCTCTGGGGGCCTTATGTCCTGGCCCCCCGGGACAGCCAGGTCTCCTTGGATAACTCTTGTTGTCTGTAATTGAAAATTATGTCTCTGGCCTAGAAAAGTATGTCTGCAGGAAAGGGGCTATTTAGATACCAATTTCTTTTTTTCAGTTTAGCTTGTGTCAGTTAATGCCTGTAATGTTGACTTTCAAAGCAACAGCACCAAGATCGTCAGATGTCTCCTGGGAAGCTGGTTTGTAGTTTTCTAGCTATGGGTCTAAAGAAGTCCTGGTGGCAAGTGAAAAGGACAGGGTGCTAGAGTCCATTGCTTAATCTAGACAGGCAGCATTAATCCATTTCTGCTGAAATAGAAAAGCACCCCTGACATGCCAGTGACCAGAACAGACAAAAACCCTACTGTTGGGGTTTCCTATAGTCCTTAGGTGAGTTGGATCTTATTCTGGATGATGATATGTGTTGAGGACAAAGTAAACCGGAGAAGAATGGCATGGGATCTGGCTTGGATGTGGATTATAATTTTAACTGGGCTAGTACGTTAAGTGGAAGTACTGAAAGAGCGAAAGCTAGCTAGGGCCAGGTGTTAGGAGGCAGTGGCATCTCTAGGAGCCCCAAGGTCGCCAGAGCTACATAGAGAAGCCTCACCTAAAAAAAAAACCCTAATTGACTAAAAAAACTGAAGGAAGTTGGGTTGTAGGGTGAGCTGTGTTGATCAAGCCATGTTTGAAAGGACCCAAGGCAAAGGTGGTAGATCTACTTTAGGGATTAGTATAGAGAGACATTTGGGTGGAGTATAGTGAGCCATATGAGTCCTGGAGTCAGTCTTTACAGAGTTAGTGTTTGCACATTAGTTGTAATAATGTCTGTTCACAGTTTGGATTAACTCCCAAGTGTCACTTTTGTTCCCAGTCATGTTATCTCACTGCTGCCTGACCAAGCACATTCGAAAGCTGAGCTTGGGTACTTACGTTGCTAGAGATTTTGCAAAACAACAAACACCATTGCTTCTCCAAGCTGGAAAAATGACTTGGCACTTAGTACTTCTTCTGTAGCTCTTGCCTGGGTTCAGTTCCCAGCATGCACATAGATCACAACCATCTAAAATCCTAAAGGATCCTATGCCGTTTCTGACTTCTTCGTGCACCAGATATGCATGTGGCTCACAGACATACATGCAAACAAACTACTCATAAGTAAGAGTATTAAGAGACTTTATTTTAAAATTGCCTCTCTGAAGGTTCTGCCAAGCCAGGGGTGGAGCTTTATTTTAAGTGAGCCTTAATCAGATAAGTTAGGGATACTTTTTAAAACAGGCCTTGAGACAAGTTTTGAATGAAAGTCATTCAAAAGTACACAACTGCTGGGTAGGAGCCCAGATATGGATGGTTTTAAGTAGTAGAGTGTTGGTGACAGCTTCAGATTTTTTTTGGCAACTGTGTCTAATCTTATACTAGAACTTGTGGAAAGCATAGGCTTCTTTCAGCATGGCCTTTTCATTACCCAAAGAGCTGAAGTTGGGGGGATAGATAGGCTGGGACCATCACAGAGGAGTGGATGTCAGATGGCCTCTTGTTTACCTGGTCAGTGTGATCAGTTCCATCCTAAAGACTGTCAGACTAGTGTGCTGAGAAGAAACCATATGGGCTATCTTAGCAATGTCTTAGAAAAGTTAGTTTTTGAAAGCTCAAGTGTGAAATGGGTGGAACATCTGGGATTCAGCCTCCTTTTGCCAGGCAAGTTTGAAAGTCTTATTGTGAGTTTACCCTGTGGATCCTTCTGGGATTAATGGGACAAACACTGAGCTCACTGCAACAGGTTTTAGTGGGACTGGCAGAATCCTGTTTGCCATCAGCAGAACAGACAGTGCAGGAGCTAATTGTTCAGTACTTAAGAAAGACTATGAAACTGGATGTGGGAGCACACACCTGTAATTCTAATGTGGGATGCTGATGCAAAAGGACCAAAAGTTCAAAGCCACCTGATAAAGGATAAAGAAAAAGACCCTGTCTCAAAACGACAAGATCAAAAACAGTGACTATAGAAGAGTTATATCCTCCAACTCAGAAAACTACACCAAGAGTTGCAGAAGCTGTATATAATATACTGTTTATATGAAGTATAAGCATATTGGAAGTGGGCACATCACTTTGGTTTAGGTTTCATTATTTCTTTAAGGAGGGGTGGAATACTAACCTCATAGGGTGGTGGTAGGACAATATTGAGATGCATGTGTAACTGTGAGACTATTATCTGTCATGTAAACATTCCTGAGTTAATATTTTGCACAATTTTCTTTGGATCCAAAAGACATGAAGTAAGTATAAAATTATGAAATGGAATGCTATGTGCTAACCACTGCTCTGTTGTCTTTGTTTACGAGGTGCTGGTGAAATCAGAATGACTATATAGGGCTTCACTTGTTTTTTTAAAGATTGATACAAATATATCCTAAAGTTATGATTTAATAGAATAAAAATGATGGGTTCTTTCCATTGTTAAAATATATCAAAATAAATTAAACATGGCCTCTGATACCTATATAATGGTTATTATACAGAAATTCCAGCTCTGCCACTTACTTGCAATGCTGCTACTTAAATGGTCTACCTCATATCCTCTCTCTTCCTTTCTCCTATGAGATAGGGTCTCAGTATAGTTCTGGCTGCTTTGGAACCATTATGTAGACAAGGCTGGCTTCAAATTCCAGAGTGCTGGAATTAAAGACAGGCACCACCATACCTGGCCCACCTCATTTCAAATTTTCAACTTTCCCGATAAAATTGGAGCACAAGAGTGGGAAACATCTGGGAGCATAGAGGAATGTGATTAAGGTGCAGTGCTCTTGAACCCATGGGTGATCATCTCTAAGCAGGTAAGAGGAGACTATCTTGGTTGAATGACCTAGGCCAGTACACTAGGATGAAATGAATTCACATCATTTAACACATGGTAAACACCAGATTTGAAGGATTTGAGCCATTCCGTGTTGGGCAATTTGAGGTGCACCTAGGCTGGGATAGTGTCTTGTTCTGATGAAGACAAGGCATGAAAAGGGTATGAGGCCAGTGGGGAGTGGGTCTGTGCTGATTATCTGATACCTGCCATATTCATGCTTTGTTACACATTTATGTTCTGGAAGAGAGACCACATGTTGAACTGCCAGAAAACAACTGGAAAGCAAAGACAATGAATGCCAGGGTCACCTCCAGGGATTGGGAATATCTGGCACAGTAATAGAAGCTGAGAGCAGTGGTGTATGATTCCCCAGGAGGAATGATGCCAGGATGGAATGCTTTACATAACAAAGACCAGGTTGCTAGGAACACCCAGCTTCTAGTAGTTCTCAGGAGCTGATCTGCACAGACTTGGTCACTATAACCATTCAAGAGGTGAGCTTCAACCTGAATTCCTGCAGGTCAGCCTTGTGGGCCTGGGAGGGTGGGGTGGAATAGATAGATAGGAGGGCTCTTTTGCAAGACCTGAGTTACTGTGTCCATTCTAAAGGAAGCAAAGCACTGCCAAGCTCTCTGCAAAGAACCTCCTAGACTTACAGCTCCTGCTTGTGCCTGTCAAGGGTAGCATTCACACTTCATGAACTTCCTACTGCTACTATAACAATTGCTGGTTTATTCATTATTAAAGGTCCTGATCCTCCTGCCTCAAAGCACTGAGTCATAACTGTGCCACTATGCCTGTCCCTCCCTCACTTTTCCTTCTGTTTCCTTCTCATGGTTTCTACTTAGCCCTTTCCATGTTCAAGTTAGCAATAGACAGTCAAATCCTCTGTTTAGACTTTGATGGTGATGTCCACCAGAGAAGATCATGTAGTTTATAGCCAATTGAAAGTCTTGATTCTGGGCTGGAGAGATGGCTCAGAGGTTAAGAGCACTGACTTCTTCCAGAGGTTCTGAGTTCAATTCCCAGCAACCATATGGTGGCTCACAACCATGTGTAATGAGATCTAGCGTCTTCTGGCCTGCAGTCAATGCAGGTATAATGCTGTGTACCTAATAAACTTAAAAAAGAAAAAAAGTCTTGATTCCTGCTGGCTAGGGACTATACTCAGGTATTTGAGACCCAAGTGTAACCCTAGTGTTTAGAGCAATGGATTTTTTTTTAATACAAAAACTACATTTTGTCATTTTGCTTGGCAGCTGCAGGGAAAAATTTTGTGCAAGCAAGCAGTTTAACAAAAAAGCTAAGATAAGCGGAAGCAGCTACTTGGAGGAGTTTCTGCACAAGCAGGCAGTTTAACAGAAGTTTAAATTAGATGGGGCATCTTGACCTTGGGTTTCTAGAATAGAGCTGGGTAATTTTTCACAGGGCTTTCCATCAAGGAGATAAAATTCTACTAAAACATAAAAGGCCCCAAGCAAATGCTTTGTCTTTTCACTAGTTTCCCTTGAATCTGCTTCTGCTTCTCAGAATTAGAGCAAAATCTTGGAGTTCTTAGGGCTCAAAGACTGAGTCACCTAGATAATGCATAGAAATCCCCAAAATACAATTATTCTTGGAAGCCTTTCTGCCATGTAAGAAACATAGTCACAGGCTCCAAGTGTATGATCATTTATTATGATATACCACTTTGATGATTATATATGATCATGTCTTTAAAAATTTAGCAAAAGCAATTTGAGGGGGAGGGAGGGAGGTCTTACTGCATAGCCTTGAACTCACCGTGTAGTCCAGTCTGGCCTTAACTCCTGCCTCAACTCTTAGAATCCTTGGATTATAGGTATGTAGTTACTGTTCTGCACAGTCTCAATCCCAAGAAAGATCCCAGAATCACACTGACTCTCCAAGATGCAAACACAAAGCAAAGTTTATTCAGCTGCAGTTGAGCCCCAGCTCCTGTCACACAGCCTTGCCAGTGGACAAGGGCAGGGCTTTTTAAAAGCAAAGACCATAGGAATGCCATTATCAGGGAAGTGTGGCACTACTTTCTATTGGCCAGGGCCTAGAGGAATTCTCTCTACTTTAATCACTATCTGATCAGCTGCGAGCTGATTGGTTGTTTTAGGGTAAGGGGGAGATACTTTGCAGCTGGGCCAGATTGTCCCCTGATTACCCAGGAATGTGCTTGGCCTTGGGGGTTTAGAAACCTCTCAGAATGGGGAACTAGAAACTTCTCAGTTCTCAGAATAGCTCCAGGCCTCAAGATGGAGGAACTTTGGTTCTCACAGTTACTCCATGCCACTCTGTTTTTGTCTTCTCTCTATTTATTTTTCATGCCAAACTGTTTCAGGCTATAGTCATTTAATCATTGTTGCTTTCCTTATAAGATGAACTTAAGAAATAGTGTCCACCCTATTCAGTGAATAGGATAGTAGAAAATATCAGAAATTTAATCATTTACCTTCCATTGAAATTGATATCTGAACTAGGTTCAGGAAAATAGATAAAATATGCTTAGTATACAGTAGCCATTATTCTTGGTATTGGCACCAAGATGTCCAGTCAACACTAAGCCAGCAGATGCTCAAATCCTTGATATAAGTGGGGTAGTATTTACATGCAATGTATTCTCACATACTTAAAACCATCTCTAAACTATAATGTAATGTAAATGCTGTGGAGAAGTTGCTGTAATGAATTGCTCAGGGAGTAACAATTTTAGTTAGATTTCTATTGCTGTGATTGTTATGCCCATATCTAGAAATTCCCAATGACCACCACGGAGTTGGGCACGCTGTAACATGATCTAAGTCTCATTCAAACTACTACAGGGTCTGCTGGCTTGGCGGGTTCCAAGGACCCTAGGTGATGTCTCTTAAGGTGGACCCAGTCCCCTGGTTGAAACCTGTCAGGGGAACACTAGATTCATAGAGGGTCCTGAGCTTGGCCCACACTTTCTTGTGTGCCCATCGGTAGCATCAAGGAGATCTTGGTTATTTAGTTCTGCCAGCAAATACACCTGGAGGTCAGGGATGGTGAGGCAAGGAATGCTAAACATAAATTCAAATGGGGTTAGCTTCATCTGATAATGGGAATTCTTGGTCCCTTATAAGGCAAAGGGAGCCACCCAGTATACACCCACTTCCAAGGTCAATTTAATTAGGCCCCATTTAGAGTACAGTTTATTCTGTCTACTTGTCCTGAACTTTGGGGTCTGTTTGCACAATACAATTTTCAATCTCTCCTCAGAAAGGTGACTAAAACTCTTGACTTACCTGGGTCACAAAAAGTGGTCCGTTGTCTGACCCTATCACGATTGGAAATCCATACCTGTACAGGATGTCTTCAAGTAACTTCTTTGCCATCACCTGTGCTGTTTCATATTTGGTGAGAAAGGCTTCTGTCCATCCTGAAAAAGTGTCTAACAAAACTAGTAGATATCTATAACCATACTTGCCAGGTTTTATCTCAATAAAGCCCACTTCCCAGTAGGTTCCAGACTTCTTCCCCCTGAGGTGATACCCAGGGTTAGCAACAGCACTGGTGAGCTGACAAGCTTTGCAATTGGTGACAAGAAAGTCCTGCATTCTCCATGTTCTCACATGAGGGGATCAGCAGATCTTGGTAAGCAGTCTCTTTCCCAGGTGCTCAGACAAGATGATTTTACTGTCTGTATGCAACTCTCTACCACCCATCTGTGCACTGGGTCATGGGGAGGGTTTCGATCCAGGAAAGATCTTCCTTAGCGTACCCAGGTACCCCGTGGTCCACTAACACACATGCAAAAACTACATCAGTCTGGAGTGCCACCAGTCTGTTGTCCCTAAGGACAGGTCCATCCCCTCTCTGGTGCCCTGGGCAATGGACAGTGGTCAGCTTCTCGGGTAACCATGGAACTTTAGGGAGGGCCATCAGTTCCACCTGTTAGGCAAATGTCCCAGGTGGCATGAGCTCTGCCCATACTTCCTCTTCTGCAGTAGTAACTGCAGCTCCTACATACCTTAGACAAAGCTGCTGCCATCTGTACACCAAGTAGCTTCTGCATTGGGCAATGGGATGTCTTGCAAGTCTGGCCTAATGCTGTGTGCCTGGGCCAGGATCCCAGAGAAGTTGTGCAGTGGTGCCTCCAAATCCGGATCAGGCAGTAGGGTAGCTGTGTTCAGAGCTGAAGGCATCCGAGAGGTTTTTCTGGCGAGGTTTAACATTATCTGGTACTAAGTCATTCTGGCATTGCTCAGCCACCGATCAGGGGGCTGCTTGAGAACTCCTTCAAGTGCATGGGGGTAGTTATGGTGAGAGTCTGTCCCAAGGTCAACTTGTCAGCGTCCTTAGTCCTTAATCAGCTGTGCCACAGCCGCTATTATGTGAAGGCAAGATGGCCATCCAGCTGCCACAGGGTCCAGCTTCCTTGACAGGTAGGCTACGGGGCTGTTGCCAAGGCCCAAGTGTTTGGGTTAGGTCTCCTTTGGCTATCCTTGCTTTCATCTACATATAAGTGAAATGATTTGGTCACATCTGGCAGACCCAGTGCTGGGGATAAAAGTAGACTCTGCTTGAGTAAAGGCTAGCTAGTAGTCCTCAGTCCAGATGAAGTCCCAGTTCTGCAAATCCTGGGATCCATAGACAACAGAACCCCACTGAGCCCAGGAACTCTCTCCTAGCCTGGTAGTAGTAGGTGTAGGGATCTTAAGTACTGTCTCTTTCCTTGCATCTGAGAGCCACTTCTGCCCTTCCTTCAGGATGTATCCCAGATATGTTACCTTTTGTTTGCAGATTTGGGCTTTTGTTGGCTGAGGCACAGTATTCTGGGCTCCCAAAAGTCTGCAATAGCTGCTTAGTCTCTGACAGGCAGGTTTCTTGATCTATGGCTGCAATCAGCAGATCATTAACATACTGTAACAGGACTGATCTCTGGGTTCTGTATAGTGGCCAGCAGCAAGTTAGAGATGCACTGATTCCAATGCTGTTTTCCTTTGCTTCTCTGCACTATCCCTTTCATATCCTTCCTGAGCCACCTTCACTAAATTTCTAACATTCTCAATGAAGGCCAAAGTCATCACAGCAGCATTTTCCTGGGCCCCAGGATCATAGGAAACATACCTCCTGGAGGCTGTATGTGCTCCAGGAACGCTACATCTTCATCCATTCTCGGTCCTATGCTACAGACTCTACTCAAATTTGCAGGCCATCTTGTAGCTGTGTTGGGGACCCCCAAAAGAGACTGGTGACAGACTACAGGGGGATCACCTTATCTTCAGCCATATTACAATCCCACACCGGGCATATTAGGGGAAAGGCTGCATCTGCGATAGTCTGGTCAGCTGTGGATTCTTCTGTGGTGCCCTGAAACAGCTTTTGAATCTTAGTCTGCATCCAATCTCTCTTCTCCACCATGAAGGGTACCTGCAAAAGCAGTGCAAAACCATCCCACATGGGGAGGGCTGCACCAGGATTAGGGGTATAAGGATGTAGGGGAGAGACTTCATCCTCTGTACTGTCTCCTTGAAGAGCCTCTGGACTAGGAGCCAACGGGGTAGCTCTCTGTAGCTGCCAGACTCTTGACCTGTTGGGGCAAGAATGATTTAATCCAAGGAAGTGTATTCTCTAGTAAGTCTCCCCAGACCACTATATAGGGCACTTGGTCAGCGTGTTCTATTTGAGGTCTGAAGACCATTTCCTCCACTGACTCATAGAGGCAGGGGAAATAGTGAACTGAAGGAGAGGCCATGGAGGAATATTGCTTACTGGCTTGCTCAGTTTGTTTTCCTTTACACCCAGAACCCTTGTACATCAATCTTTAATCAAGAAAATGGATCTGGGCATGGTTGTGCACTGGCATGCACAACCTCCCTTAATCCTGGCATTTGGGAGGAAGAGACAGGTGATCTTGAGAGTTGGAGACCACAGTCTGGGGTCTAGGACAGCCAAGGATACATAGTGAGTCCCTGGGCAGCTTTCACCTGTGCCTCCTGATCCCATTTTCTTTGTTTTAGATATGTCTGGGAGTCAGCGTGAACAAGAGAAATCTTTAGATTCTTTTGTCTGGGTAAATGAGCTCACTGGAGGTTACCTTCCCTTTGTTTTATCCAGAGATGGATCCACAGAGAGACCACTGAAGCCAGAGATGTCCGGGATGCAAACAGCAAGGTTCATTGGCAGTGTAATACAAGTCAGTCAGGAAGCTTACTTGAAGCTTCTGTGATAACAGAGCAAGGAGTAGCTGCTGTCTTTGGTTACAAGGGATCTTTTATAGGCAAAAGTTACAACAAAGTTGGTTGCTTGGGGACAGGGTACTGATTGGCCGGTGCTTAGGGTCTTTTGGCCCCAGAGTATCTTTGCACCCCACCTGGATGGACCCCACCTGGACCCTACCTGGGGTGGCTGGTTTTTCCCAGAACTGAGCAAGCAAGAATCTATTCCTCTCCCAGAATTGGGCAGATGCCTTGGCTAATCTCCCAGAACTGGGCAGGTAGGAAGCCATTCATCTCACAGAACTGGGCAGGCCTCCCTTGCCAGAAATGGGAAACTAAATTTATTTTACCTTTTAATAAAATAGCTACTAGAATGCAAAATGGGGTTTCTTGAACTAAGTTTTCTCTCTTCACCCTCCAATTCTGGCAGCCTCTGGAGAAAAGCATCAGAGTAGGTCAGGGTCTCTACATGGGAGTGGACCCTGCCCAGCATCTGTTGCTCAGAAACTGGCCTCCCCAGTGAACCCCAAGGCTCTGTCAGGGAAATGTCACTTGGGAGTGTCTCCTCCAAGGGCTGCGGTGCTTCCAACCAACCCTTCTCCACCTTAGGCCTTGCCCTGCAAGCTGAGGAATACCTACCCTAACTGGAAAGAATGGCCTTTTTGAGCTAGCTCGTGCCGTGCTGGGGCCTATCCAGGAAGCACCTGGCAGAACAAGAGTAACTCCCACCCACACCTGCACGAGCCCTACCTCCATAAGCACAGGTTTTACAGGAACCTGAAGAAACAAAAAAACAAAACAAGCAAACAAACAAAAAATGCCTTTAGACCCAATACAAACTTTTCTGAAATCTTTACAGACTGCCTTCTATGGCTTCCTTTGATTCCTCTGCTGTCTTGACACTGAGGATGAATGCCACAGTTCTGATGCTGGAGTCACTGTGGGACAGAAGCAGGCTCTCTGTGGGATGAGCATAGGACAGAGTGACTGGGACCCATTCTCGGGTACAGCCAGGCCACTCTCACATTTATGGGCAGTGCCTGAAATGGAAAATGGCTGAAGCCAATACAAACATTACACTTGGGCAGATGGTGTCCCTTCTGTCTCTCTGGCTCAAGCCCAGTCCCCATGTCAGAGCTCCTTGAAAGGTGGTCCAGAATTTGTTGTAGGCTCCATGAGGGCCCAAGTGGAACCAAAGGGTATCTATTATGCGGATCCTGTGTTGATTTCGCACATGAGATCGGACACACATCACAAGTAGAGTTTTTTTCAGGGGAGTTGCCAAGCTAGTAGGAAGGAGAGAAGCAGAAGAGAAAAAAAGACTTTCACATGATGTCTCCTTTTAAGAGAACAAGTGGGCACAAATTTACATAGCCACGCCTAGGGGCATGGGTTTACCACATACTATGTGCTAGGAATTCTTACCTCACCCAGTGTCATGTCAAACACATTTACCACAGAGCTGCTACATTTTAGGAATCTTTACATTCTGTGCACTCAGAAGTAACAAGGGTACCCAGAAGATTAGGATCAGCCTCAGTAAAGTGTTGGTGTGATGTGGAAAGGCAAAGTCTATATATATGTTACATATATATATTTTATATATTATATATATATATAAAATAGAGCAATGTAAAGTTGCAGGTTCGGCCAAAGGGCTTCTGGAGAACGAGAGAGGAGCTGAATTGCTTTCATTCTTTCAGATCTAGACAGTCACAAAGTGGGGTGGGATGCAGGTGGGTGCTGTAGAGCGACTCTAAAGTTGTTATGGTTTGAATCTGAACCGCCCTCCACAAGTGTATGTTTGAATGATTGTTCTCTCACTGATGGTACTAATCAGGAGAAGTGGAATTTTTAGTTGGTGGGATGTAGCTGAAGGAAGTAGCTCACTAGGGGCGGAACTTTGAAGATTAAAGAACCATCTTGCATCTGATCCTCCTTTTGCTTTTTAGTCTGACCCGACCTCCTTCTTATCCACCATGGGCTGAAACCCTATTAGCATTTCCAGCATCACTTAGCCAGCCCCAGGGTCCTAGGGCTATGCATGCACATAAATCTCTATATGTATGCATGCACTAAACCCTTTAAAAGATGGTTCTCGGGGCTGGAGAGATGGCTCAGAGGTTAAGAGCACTGACTGTTCTTCCAGAGGTCCTGAGTTCAATTCCCAACAAAACCACATGGTGTTTCACAACCATCTATGATGAGGTCTGGCGCCCTCTTCTGTAAAACTGTATGCATAATAAATAAATAAATCAAAAAAAAAATTTAAAAGATGGTTCTCTCTCTTCCCATTAGGCTGTGTCTGTACTACCCCCTCTTCCTCCTTTCCTGTATCCTCTTCCTCTGCCTTCCTCCTCTCTCCTCAGCTCTTATCTCAGAGGTGTTGTGCTATGATATTACTGAATACCTGTGCTCACAGAGGATGGGGAGTGGGGTCCTCATGCAGGAGGGTGGCGTGGTGAGAGCCACAGGAAGAGGGACAGAATCCTAACATTAGTTGCACTCTCTGTCTCACCCTCCTCATCTTCAATAAATCTTCTGGTGTGTGGTGTGACTTTCTAGGGCCCCTTGGCTCCAACTCAGTAGACTGTCCTTCCTCTTCTCTTTCTTGCTTCTCTGCCTCTCACAGGTCCCCACTCCCATGAGGCCTTTTCCTCTTTCACTCTTCGGCCCTCCCCCTCCCAACAAACATCTTGCACTAACTGTTGTGTATGGCATGTTTGCTTTATGAAGTGGAGTGTACTGACTTCATGCCAGGACTTTACCTGCGTGCTCAACTCTCAACAAATCTGCTTTCTCATTCACCGACAGCTTTGTCTTCCATTCAATCCTAACAGCTGGGTCTCTGGTGGGGCTCCCCGCCTCTGACCACTCCCCTGGACATGAGACTGCTGGCCTCAGTATTTTTCTATCCAGGCAGTCAGGAAACCAAGGAAGAATTCTCCACTTTTCCTTTGCTCCAAGACCTGCTTATGTCTGTCTACTCTTTGTCTTTAAATGTCCTGTTTGCTACAATATGCAAGTCAAAGACAAAGAAGTCAGTTTCATCTCGCTCAGCAACACTGGTTTTCCCTTTTCTATTTATTCAACTCCTGTTTGTGTGTGTGTGTGTGAGAGAGAGAGAGAGAGACTTGGATTTAACCCTATATGTATGAATGCGAGCTAGCTTTAACTCTGTATGTATGCGTATGTAACTTGGATGTCACCGTGTGTAGATGTGCATGTAACTATTGTTTTAAACAGCAACCACCTGGCTTTCCTCCATGATGGCTGGTGACCTCATAATGATGTAAGTGGGTTTGTGGTTAGCCACCATCTTTTACTAAGGTCAAACAGTACATTTCTTAGTCCCAATCAGCTTTCTGTTGTATCTCTTTTTATACTAAGAAAGCAATAAGCCTCAAATATTTTGAATAGAAATGGACTTTTGTATAATGATAGAAATGTAAAGCTATATATATGTGATTCAACTCTGGTTTAAAATATATTCTATATGGTGACAGAAACGAGTGGCAACATGTGTTTGATAAGTAAAGTATCTGATAAATAAGATATGTATTATATAATGGGATGCCTGATCCCCCAAGAGGGTTCTTTCCCAGAATTAGGCATTTGGGCAGAGGCCACAATGGCTTGTCAAGGGCAATGCTGGCCTGTGTTCCCTCAGTCCCTGCTAACAGGCCCCTTTCCTCCTGTTCCATTTGGCCCTGGTGATATTTCCCTTGTCACTTTTCCTTGCCTTCTCAGGTCTCCTTACAAGTTTGGTACAGACTTGTTCTGTTTTTACCCATGGAATGGCTATTTTTGCTTCTTTACTGAGTTCATTATCTATGATTACTTATTGTAGATTGTTAGGGACCTAATAGACAATCCTCAAGTGCACAGAGATCTACAGAATATGGCATTTAAACATTTAATTTAAAAGCCTTTCATTATAGACATGCCAGCTACTGGTGGCACCGTATTTCCTCCAAAGAAGATAGATGCGCACAGAAAAACTGCCTTGAAACTCCCCAACAAAACCAGGGAGCCAACTCCCCTATGCAAAAACAAGGGTTACTTTATTGAGCCTAGGTAAGGGCTTCTTCCACCCACCCCCACACTTTTCAAGGGAGTGAAGGAAGAAGCCCCAAGCTTTGATTACAAAGGGCTTATATAGAGAAAAAATCACAATCAGAGAGTTGTATGTCTTGGCATTCTAGGATTGGGTGAGGGGACATAGAATGAGGTAATCTTTTGAAATTATTGTTCAGGCTATAGGTGCTAAATTTTTAAAGGTTATAGAATATTTGACAGGATTTATGGCAAGATATGGGATATTTGCAGTAATTTTGTTAAATTTTACTACCATGACTCCTGTTTGACTGTGTCTGGGATGTTTGCTTTGAATTCTGCTGTCATAGCACATTTTTGAGTTCAGCTCTTGGTCATTATGGGGGCTTGCTCTCAGGATGGTGTTGATTTTGCTCTTTCACTCCCTTCTCTACTAGTAACTTAGGGACACCCAATCATGGGTGTCAGTGTCTGCCTCCGTGGGCTGTATGTCTTCCCTGTGGAAGAGAGATTTCTTCTACATCTTGGTTGAGGATTTCATATGGAGTTGGAGTTCTTTGTACCATTAACTGGATGGTGTCCAGTCTTTCTTTGATGAACTATATTAGCCTGTTCAGGATGCATGGTCCAAAGGTTAATATAAGGACTGGTATCAACAGGGGTCATAAAAGGCTGGAGATCGGGGTCATCAACCAGAGGGAACTGTTATACCAAGATTCAAACCATTCCTGGTTAGCTTCCTGCTCCTTTTTACCTACTGAAGCTTTCTCTTACTTTGGCCATGGAGTTCTTAATAAGCCCAGAGTGATCTACACAAAAACACCATTTTTTTCTCCTAAGGCTACACATAGTCCTTCCTTGTAGGAAGATAAGGTCTAACCCTTTCCTGTTGTGTATGACTACTTCAGCCAGGGAAGCGAGGGATTCCTGTAAGTGGGAAATGGAGGTTTCTAATCTCTCTATGTCTAGATATCTGATCAGAGGCGGAATAATGCTGATTGTGGGTGACCAGGGAAGCTGTTCCAGTCCCCATTCTGACAAGACTGGCTCCAAGCAGGACACTTAGGGTTAAGGCAGTTATTGGTTCCCTCTTAGTCCAGAGATATAAGTCTCTAACCTTATCAAGAAACTTGTTCTCTGCATGGTAAATTAGCCTGGGGATCAGACACACCAGTACACAGAATCCTCTGGTGCGGCTGAGAGTCATGACATGGATGCAGGGGGTAAGGCCAGGAGAGCATGTTGTGGGAAATTAAGTAGGAAGTTCCCGGAGGAACAACCAGGGAGATGTTACATACGGACTCTCTATATGCGAGTGCAGTTCCTATGGAAGTTCCAGTTCCAGCAATACGCTGGGAGTTAACTGTGCCGTGGAGTCTGAGGTTTGGCTGAAGGTCCCCACTATGGCAACACACTAATAGTAAGGGGGAGCAGTATCATAGCACAGCCAGCAAGCCATTGTTAACTCTGGCTTTGAGGCTTTGAGGACTGAAACAGACTAGGTTAGGAGGCTGACTGGGAGGTAGTAGGTGGCAGGTGTCCTGCTCTGAGGGCATATAGGTTGGGAGTTCGTGGAGTGGGAACAGCAGTAGTTATATGAGGCTGCTATGACTGGGTGTCTGGCTGCACTGATAACTTGGTTACGATGGGTATCTGAGGGGCAGGGGATGACTTGAATATAAGGGGGGGGCAGGCAAGACAGTGTTGGGACCAAAGGCCTGCAGTTGAATAGGCTTGATCTTAAGTTTGAGGTGAAAAGTTAGAACATAATCACAGCCATTTTTGTAAAGCCTTAATCCCCATGTTCTTCCCCTCAGCCAATCTGTGAATTCATGTTCTTTCTGCATAAACCTGATGGTCAGAGGATTGCACCGGTATTTAATGCATTTTTCTTGACCTACCCATAGCCCTGTGGGGTTTGAACTTCCATTGTAGACTCCCAAATGACCTCTGCAAGAGTCCCAGACCAGAGTGGCTTGTAGTCACCATTATGAGGTCTCAAGGAGAGCTAGGTCCCCAATAGGTATTACTGAATGTTTCACATCTCCATTCTTTACAGAAGAAATAAACCCCTCCCCCAATACTTGTTGGATTACAACCAGTCCCTCCCATTCCCAGGACATATGTAGGAATGTCCCTCAGGTACTGGGTGACTGCAGCCCACCCAGTTTCTGTCTATCCCTCCTATTCTTCCTATCCCCGAAGAGGGGCAGGGTGTAGGGTTACAATGATCCTGACACCCACATTCAGGGAGACCCTTCCCCAGGTCTCTGT
>PVIH01019977.1:0-33830 GCA_004025045.1 Sigmodon hispidus | reverse complement strand
GGAACAGCTTGGGATCAGAAACACCCTGGACTGACCCTTTGGATCCCACTCCACCTAGAGGAACACCTGACTCACTCTTGAGGGAGGGGGGAAAGAACTGGATTTGGCCAGAATTGGAGACTGATCTAAGCATTATTGGGTCAGGGGGACCATAGGACTGTCTGCTCCCTGCCCAGGGAGGGGATGGGGAGTTGCAGAGAAGAAAAATGACCTGATGTAGTGGGAGGGGGAAGAGACCTTGAATAAGGATACACAGGGATGAAAAAAAATTCAGAGGGAAAGATGAACACAAAGTAAATATATGCATAGCAATCTTATTTGCATTATCAAAAAAATAAATAAATAAATACTTCATTCAAACAAAAAAATCTACCTTTATATTTATATGGTATCAATACACTTTAATAAGCTATTTGATTTCATGGATATTTATGAAAAACTTTTACATATGAGCTGAGTTTCTGAGCCTTAGAACTGTTGCGCTGATAGATCCTTCTTGAAACATTGAAATGGGGTTTTATAGTGTAACTTCCTATGAAAAAAATGTTCTCTTTCAGTACTATCCTGTCCTGAACCACTATCTGCATTTTGTGACAATTTAAATATTGCTAGTCTGACAGAGAGGCTCAGTTTTATACTGTATTGAATGACCTTTACTCTCCATATTCATTTGTTAGCTAGTATGGCTACAAATACACTAGCTTATGAGTAAAGCTGGCCAGAGTGAAAAAATAGGATAAATAAGAGAAGATGTTTGTTAGAGCATTTTAAAAAGAAGACAGCTGTTGGCATGACGGGGAATTCAGAAGAGAGACTTCTAGGAAGGGTGCAAAGGTTGGATTAGGATGATGTGTACACACACACACACACACACACACACACATACACACACATACACACACATACACACATACACAGAAGGGTGCAAAGGTTGGATTAGGATGTTGTACACACACACACACAAACACACACATACACACACACACCATCAGCTTAAAAATGTATTTCAGTGGAAGCAGTAGAAGAAACTGTTCACAGAAGAAAATTACAGAGAGTAAAAGTAAAATGTGGAAACTTGGTGGGAAATTCAAGTAAGTCTAGTTTGATTGCACAATATTGTGTGTACACAATAGCAATGTGAGATAATGCAGTGCAACTCCTGTGAGGTCATCTTGAATGCTACATTGAAAAGGAGAATACTGAAAACAGCTAGTCTTTGCACTTCTTAGAGTATATAGGTGAGAATAATAGGATATGTTAATAGAAAATTAATTAGTAGTCTTATAAAGACATTGCAGTAAAAATGATAAAACCTAAGACAAGAATTATGGGAGCACAGCTGGCTGAGAAGAGATTTTTGAGTTTAAAGGTATGTGAATGTATGAATATGGATTGGTACTTGGTTCTTCTTTGGAAACTTTCTGCAGAATAGTTTGCTACTTATCTTCTGTCAGTAGAAGGAGAAAAAGACTTTGGCATCTTTGGGGAAACCTCAAACCCAGTATCAGTCTTCTGAGGCCTTCTGAGTAAATGGATGAGAGACTCCTGTGCTTTGTATTGCTTGCTGATGCGCATGATAGGATGTACACACACAGAAGCAATGTAGAGACCTGGTGACTGTCTAGAGATTTTGGAAATCACACTTAAGGAGAAGTATAGAAAACTGTCTCACTAAGAGGAGTATCTCTATGTTGGAAAAGGATAGGCTAATGCTGAACATCATTCTGTGAAACCAAAGCCGATATTTAGACAGAATCTTAGCAGTCGTCATTAACAGCAGCCAGGTGACTATAGGGAAAGCCAAGAGGTCACCCAATGAGATCACATGAGCCCAGCTTTTGTTCACCCTCCAGCACCTTCTTCAGCCCTAATGACTAAGCACAGAAGATGGTGGTCTGTGATTAAGTACGTGCTCATCCAGAGTTACTTTATGTTTTTTTTTTTTTTTTTTTTTTTCTCATGTCGGCTGCTTTGTTGATACCACAGCATGGGACCATGGTTTTTAGTTGACAACCTATGTTAGAGAATATTTGTATGTATTAGATTATATACTTGAATTTACATATTGTGAAATGAATGTCGACAGTAAAACAACTGACGAGCAGGAGGAATGAGGGACCTTGTCTGTGAAGTGAGCACTGCTTGGAAAGTAGACCTAGGTTAGTTATAAATGTGCCATCTGAATACTGGAGCAGATGCTAAAGCCAGCTTCAAGGTATTGGTGTTCTAAGAAAGGAGAGAAAACTGAACCATGGACAATACTCAATGGATGCCACATCACACAAACGATGTAAACGACAAGAAAAAGAGTATGAAACATGGGCAAAAATACTAACAGTAGCAAACAGTATAGCCGGCGAGTTCTTCAAAACTCAGCTATCACAACACACTCATTAAAAAATGTCAGGAGTAGATTTAAAAACAAGACATAACTGTTTGTTGTCCACAAGAAGACCACTTTAGCTTCGTTCGGTTCTGAAAAAAATTTCAGCAGATGAAACCTTCTAAACATTTTCTTCTGCACACAACTTTGTTAAGAAAAATAGAAAACTGTGCTCTGTTTGTTTTAATATGACTGTTTTCCCTTACTCCCTTCCTGGACCTAGGGGTAATTTTTCTCTAGTGTTCACCATGAGAACACAGTAGAGCTCCTGTGGGTAAAACTTGCTAAAGTGGTTTGGGAAGATCAGGGGTTTCCTGGCTCTAAGACCACTCACTGTTTATCTAGATGAGTTTCCATAACAGAGTTAAAAATATCTGCATGTGGGTGAGGGGGAAGCAGAGGCCTGGAGAATAATGGAGAGTTTCCACCTGGGTAGCAAATAGATTAATACTGCTATTAATAGACACACAGGATCACATGGACACCCTGGTTTTGAGGGGAAATTATGATGTTCACTGTCAATGGAAATAACACTAACAGTTTTTCTCTTTTTTTCTCTAAAATCAAGGGTGAGTCACCTAAGCATGTTTCAACAAAATGACAACTAAAAGAAAAACATCCTCCACCCAAAAAACTCTCTTCACATAGCTGGTCCACAGACCTAGTTCTTTGTTAGATACACCAATGATGCTTCCAGTCAACAAGCCCCCAGTGGAGCCATTTAGCTGGTGCTCCAGGCAATTGCAAAGGAGTTTCTTTCCAACAATGGTAACCAAGTGTTGCCATAGCAGTGTCTTCCAGAGACCACTCCCATTGGCTTACATCTTTACCAACAGTACCTCCCAGCAGTTCTATGCTGTGGATATCTAGAAGGTCATCATTTGCTACTGACTCCCATGCCCTTGGAACATAATAGATTTGACTATATAGCTCCTCTCCATAACATGAGCAGAAAACTTGCTTAGAGGTGCTGGGTTTTCAGCTTGAGTGACTGAAAAAGTATTTTCTCATCCTGGATTTCTCTATGTCAGTGGTCACAACTCCTTTAGGAGTGATTCTTTCACAGGGGTCACCTAAAACCATCAGAAAACACAGATATTTACATTATGATTCATAACAGTAGCAAAACTTCAGTTATAAAGTAGCAATGAGAATGATTTTATGGTGTGTGTGTGTGTGTGGAGGGAGGGATCACCACAACATGAAGAACTCTATTAAACAGTCACAGCATTACGAAGGTTGAGAAGCCCTGCTCTATGTGCTTGGCCATCAAAGCAATTTATGAGAGGTTACCAAAGAGCCGTGTCTAAAAGAGTGCAAGAGAAAAATAGATTAAAAACGAACAACCTTGACAAAGATTGTAAAAGCCCTCGAGAACTGCATACATGAGTCAGAATGGACATGTATGGTATTATTTCAGGGTCCCACTTCTGGTTACTTTCTGACTTGTCTCTGTTGGTCACTAAAACACCATGGTCAAACTCAATGCCACACACTGAGCTCCTAAGGTCACACGAGAAAGCTGGTCATTCTTTTTCCCAAACACCCCATTTTAGGGAACTGTGGTGTTGGCCATTTCCCCCACATGGCTCTCTCTCTTTCTCTCTCACCACATCCTGACATTGTGGCATTTATGTCAATAGTATTCTGGGAAATGCCTCAGACCTCCCAGAGCCCCTTAATATAAATATGTAAACTTGCCCAATAACCCTGTCTTAAAATTATGAGTGGCATGAAATAATTTCTGCACTGAGATTCATCAGTCCAAATGATGGGTTAAGTTTTAAAATACAAATAAAGGGCTGGTCAGCTGGCTCACCACATGACCTGAGTTCAATCCCAGGATCCCATGGAGGAAGGAAAGAAATGACTTTTAAAATTTAGTTTCTGACCTGCACGCACATGCTATGGCATTCACAAACCTGAATACACACACTAATAATCTGCACACAAAAATTAGATTAAATTAAGCAATTTAAAATACAAATGAGTAAAATAAAAGGCAACCAGTGTTGGTGAGAGCACTTCCTAAGGTCTTGAATTGAATGTCACTTTCAATGCTCGATGGCCCTTTCTGCAGAGGGTATAATAAACAGAGCAAAGCTGACACACACTGAAAGAATTTAACTAGGGAGGAATTCAGATTGTGATGAAAAGGGAGTTTTGTCTGTTCATGTAAAAAATATCCTTTTGGAATGACATAAAAGAATATTTTTTTAAATATGAAAACAACAGACGTTTATCTTTAATTTTTTTCTAATGGTAGATGTTTCCGTTTTAGAGGACTTTAGTTGCAAACAGAATAGGTCAGATGCACTAGATTTTTAAGATGAATACAAGTCAATATTGCTAAAAGTAGATGAAGATTTTTAGATTTGAAATATGGACCAAAATTTTCAGTACAAATTGCTTCTTATATTCTCGAGTTCCACATGGTTTGCATTAGATCTTTGTTTCTCAAGTTTGAGTTGCTTTGTGTAGCACCCAACACATTGGCAGTTAGATTGGAATGCTTTGTGGATTATTTGTATAAGGATGATGGTGGTCTATAGTCACATGAAAATACAGGATAATGAATAAAGACAGCTCGCAACCAATTTTTCTCAGGAACCTTCTTTTCCTAACTTTCTCTTTATAACAGCTTGAACTAAAAATGGGATCATTATAGTGTTTATCATCAGCCTTTGGAGAGGAAGGACCTATATGCTCAGTGTGTCATTTAAGCCCATTTTCTTGTATAGAAGTGTGTTTATAAGAGTATTTTTAATAATTTTTATTTATACACTTGTGACTACAGGTGATTGAAAACAACACTTTGTATAGCTCCTGCTCCAGGATGCTTCCAGCTTTTCTTTTGTTAGTTTTTGATACTTTTTAATTAGATAAAAGCAAAGTAGATATCCATTTTTGTTTTTCATTAGTATCTTATATTAATTTTCCTACCAGGATTCTGATGGAATACATTCACAAGTAATAGGTTGACAACTATTATTTCTAAAGTGGACTACGCACAGAAAGACATTATTTTCAACATGGGATTTCAGAAACCTTAGAACTCTGTCATACTCTGTAGTCAAAAGAAGTCTTTTGAGCTCCTTCAGTATAAACCAAATGTATAATTTTGCAGCTTCCATTCCTTACTTCATTTTTGAATCTCATGTTTTAAGGAACAGGGCTGATAAGTGAATACAAAAATAAATGCTGAAAAAGTTGACATGTTCTGCAAGATGTAAATAAATGTTGGCATGAGTCCACTAGATATTTAAAAAGATGTGGCTTATCTGTGAAAGCATTGTATCCTGGGACTTTCTCAAAGGTGCTTCTGGGTTAGAAGTTTGACCCTTGTTAAATGATACATTGATTTTTCCATATATAACACTGTAGTAAATTATACTACTACAAAGCCTGCTATGTGTACTATATATTATCTTTCAAGAAATCAGATAAAATATTAAAAATAGCTTATTTTTCTGACTAAAGATTAATAGCCATGCTGAGGGACACTTCTGGGTCTATGATTCTGCTGTAGCTGGGGCCTGTCATGACGTCCATGGCCTGTGTTACCACAGAAGGCCATAGGAACCATACATATTGAAATCCAATGAATGTACTGAGCCATCCTGCCCTTTATTGGCCCTGGGATAGCTGGTCTCACCTCTCAGGGGAAAGTCCCCCCCCCAACTTCAAGAAAGATGCCCTATCTCTCACCACAGGCCCAGGAAAGCTTATCCCCATGGCAAGGGCCTAGGGGAGCTGGCTTGAACCCCTTGGCAGAGGAGATGGTTCCAGCAACCCAGATTGACTAGATCAGCAATCACCCACACCCACATCCTGGGCCTTGGGTTGACTCACCCTAACATCTATCCCATCTATGATCTGCTGCATGTGAAGGGACTGATTCTGCAGAATGATAGCTGCTGGATTTCCATGACCTTGGGACAAGCAGCAGGATATTCAAGAGAAGTTTTGGTGATGGCGCAGTGATAATGGTGTTCCCTAAGCCTTGAACCAGACCAATGACTCATTGAAATGAGCATTTATGAGTGAGTCCAATTGAACGAAAAGGTGTAGTATATGACACACCGCAGCTCCCAAGCTATTAGAACGAATGAAGAGGTATCAGATAGGAAAGACAGAGAGCAAGGTGTTCTTTTCTTTGAAATAATTTTGGGGGCTGGTTTCCTTTTGGAAGAGGGACACAGAAGTGGTGAGGGACAGATATGGAAGTAAGGGAAGTAAGAGGTATTGGGATGAATTAATGTGAAATTCCCAAAGAGTCAATAAAGAAGCTATAAAAAAAGAATAATAGCTGTTCTTTTACGTAATTCAGAAAATGCAAAAGGTAAAGATGAAAAATTCTTCCAGATAATTGTTTTGAGTGTTATGGCAAAATTAGTGAAAGTTCTTGAATACATTTGTTCAAAGACAGGCTTTTTAAGTAGAATGTACACATTTAACAGTAAGATTCAAACTCTTTTATGTTCTGCCTCCAAAGTAGCTACAATTCTGACTTGCATCATTGTTGATTAATTTTGCCTCTTCAGTTTCATACAGATGAAGTTGTTTAGGTTTGTATAATTTTAAGTTCCATTTTCTTCTTTTGAAATAATATGGTTTCTTTTCTGCCATTGTATAGTGTCCCAAGGAATAAATGCCCCTTATTCTATCTGTTCTCTTGGTAAGAGACATTTACATATTTTTTTAATTGGTAGATGAATAAAATTGCTTTGAAATTTTTTGTTCATTTCTCTTACATATGTATCAAGGACTGGAGTTTTATGGTATCATACACATATGGTGTGGTAGTTTGAATGTAATTGACCCCCATAATCTCATAGGGAGTGGCGCTATTAGGAGATGTGGCTTTGTTGGAGTAGGCATGGCCTTGTTAGAGGAAGTATGTCACTGTGGAGGCCGGCTTTGAAGTTTCCTATGCTCAAAATACAACTTAGTGTCTCAGTTAACTTCCTGATGTTTGTAAGATGTCAAATTCTCAGCTCCAGCACCACATGTGCCAACATGCTGCTATGTTCCCGATCATGAAAGTAATGGACCAAACCATAAGCCAGCCACCCCAGTTACATATTTTCTTTATAAGAGTTGCATGGTCATGATATCTCTTCATATCAGTAAAAACCCTAAGACATATGGTTAGCTTTTTAAAATATTGGTACTGCTTACCACAGTATAATATCTACATAAACTATGCATGCTAACTTGGATTAATAAAATTGTAATACTTTTTTGAATAATACAAATTTTAATAACTTTTATACTTATTTATTTAAATCCTATTTGTTACCTGACTGGTGAGTTTGAAAATATTTATTTATATTATTTTATATGTATGAGTGCTGCCTGCCTGTATGTTAATGCTGTCTGTCTATGTGTCTGGTACCTAAAGAGGCCAGAAGAGGGCATCAGATCTCTGAAACTGGGGTTACAGATGATTGTGAGTTGCTACATAGGTGCTGAGAACTGAACCTGGGTCTGCTGTGACTCTAACGAGTTTTCTTAACCACTGAGTCATAATTCTAGCTCTCAATTTTACACTCTTGAAATCTAATCCCCAGTGACTCACTGCCTTTCGCCTGTCTTACCTCTGACTATGTTTTTAAACATCTAATGCAGAAGACGTATCCACATGTCTTTTACCTTGGACTCTATATTTAGATTAGGAACTGAGTATTTTAAGAATGTTTTTACTTTGTTTACTTTGTTCTTGGTCTTAGTAACAGTCTATATATAATCAGCATGATTCATGAGGTACAGAATAGTTATATACTTGTGGAGGAAAGTGCATGAAGAAATGGCATAAGCAGATACACTGAATATGTAATGAATATATGAATTTCATAGAGGATATGTGTGCATTGGCTATACTTTTTAGCACTTAATTTAGCTAACTAATTAAGTTAACATTAAGATATGCTAATTTAAACAGCTGAATTATAACTTCTTTCCTGAACTGGACTTGGAAATAGAAGTTATAGTTCACTTTTGTGAAATGACTATATATTAGGAGTAATTTTTTTAAAGGATGTGCTCTATTCATTGTGATTGATAAATCCTTTTGTTAGCATCTCAAATGCATTTTTGGAGCTGTCTGACTAATATATTTCTTAGAAACAGTTCACAGGATCAGTTTGCCTTTGAGTTCTTGTAGTTTTTAATGGTTTGACTAGGTACTTTGTACATTACTCTCTTGTCTTTTTTTGATAGAAGTCTTACATTGTGTTCAAAGTCATCCCAACTTGTTCATGGAATCCAGGATCTTTTTCTGTATCTGGATAACTCGTATCTTACTTATCAATAAGATTTACTTATTTCTTATTTATTTATATGTCCTAACATTTCCTTTTTCAGAAACATAGATACCATTTTCTAAAGTTTTGACATCTTTATTGTTCACTTCTATAGATTGCTGGATCAAAGCAACTGAATTTGAGACAAGTTTAATATTATTTCCTTGACAGATGAATCATCTTTCTGGGTTCTCAGTTCAGTGTGATGGTTAGTGTTGGGTGCCTGCAGGACCAAGAACCTGTGAAGACAAGGACTTGAAGACTGTTACTTATGTGTGATGTTTGCACATCTAGTTGATACTTTTGGTGGTTAATTTAGCAACCTGACAGAATCTAGAATTATCAAGGCAAGTGCCATAGTTAGTTTCAATTGTCAATTTGGTATACTAGGGAATGGGGATGTCAATTGAGGAATGAAGTTTATTGGATTGGCCTGTAGGGGAATTTCTTGATAGCTGATTGTTATAGGAGGGCTTTGACACTGTGGGTGGTACTATCCCTGGGCAGTGGGTCTGAGATGAATAAGAATGGCAGAGGACTAAACCCAGAGATGCAGGCCAAGTAAATAATGTTCCACCGTGGTTTGTGTTCCAGTTCTCTCCTCCAGGTGTCGTCCATGAACTAAACCCTTTCTTCCCAAAGGCATTTTTGGTCAGTGGTTTTATCATACCAACAGAAAGAAAAGTTGAACAAAAATCCTCTGTGTATGTTTGAGAGAAGTTTTCTAGGTTGGGTTAATTGAAACTTTACCTGTGTAGTGGCTCTACCATTGCATGGGATGTGGTCCAGTCCTGGAGTGAATAAAAACAAGAATGCTAGTTGAACACTCTAGCACTCATCTTTCTTCTTATTTATTGAGGATGCAATTTGACCAGCTTCCTCAGGTTCCTGCCACCTCAACTTCCCTTCCATGATGAACTATGTGTTGATTTAACTTCGGCACAGAGGCTGTGCCTTAATCTACTGGTATCTCAGCTAGCAGTTTCAACTCCACAGTTAATGGCCTGTTTTTCTTGCAACAGCATGGCATCTCAGACTGCAGACTGGCTAGAGTTCTGCTCCCACAGACACCACCAGACCTGTCGCTACCACTAAAGGCAACTTTAAGCAAATCTCTATCATTCTAATTATGAATAAGACTCGAGATTCAAAGGCAGGGGTAAAAACCTGCAAACTCAGAGAGGCTGAGTAGCAATTAGCTAACACTTTTTCCTTGGTAGCATCCATCAGAGAAAGATCCATGCTTCTGCTTCACCAAACCAGAAAACCTTGTACCACTCTAAACTCCATCCTATTACTTCTTATGTCAGTCTCTCCTAGATGCCTTCTGAGGCTCTATGATTACTTACTGTCAACTGGTTGCTAAATCAGTTTTATTAATTTTATTTGATGAATACAAATGCAAACTCTGGGTTCACAGAGTGATTGAACATTCCCTAACAACTGTGTTCATCAACTCTGAGTCAGAATAAGCCCTTCCTTCCTTCCTTCCGTTTGGCAGGTATTTCGTTATAGCAGCAAAACAAGTACTTAAGACACTTAGTCCTGTGTCTAAGGTACACAGGCCTGTGCTGCCTGGCCCAGCTTCCTATTTTTATCTCAGTCTTCTTTCTGTTGCCCTGACTGGCTCTCTTTTGATTCCATTTTTAAGTGTGGGTGTTTTGTCTTGGAAAGCAGCCCTGAATGTAAGTGGTATTGGAATGACCCGACCCCTACCCTTGTCAGCCCTGTTCTCAAACTGGCTGCAGTTCTAACCAGCAGTTGCTGGTTTCTAGGGAGCTCTCTTGTTCTCAAAACATTACATGCCCCCTTGTTCATTTTCTCTTTTCCCATGCCTGCTGACACAGCTCAAGCAGGCCTATGGGTGATTGGTGATTTGTCTTCATTCCTGTCTTAGGGTCAAGGGATGTCTTGTCTCCTAATTTTACTACATACTGCTGATGGGAGTTTGGTTATGCAATTTGTTTACTGTTTCTGTGTGCAGATTTGGAAAAATTGCAAATCCTATCATCCACCCTAGCTTCTATTTTCTTCCAGAATGTTCTGATTCCTTCCAGGAGTTAGGCTGTTTTGCCATGGCTCTTTGTCCTTGCTGCTGGGCATCATTTGACAGAGAGGAAATGGGACCAGCAATGTATTGTTTATGTATGTTCACATGTGTTTATTTAGGGTAATGGATGCTGTTGGAAGTGTTGCCTTATACCTAAGCGGGTGCATCCTAAAAGCCCAGTGTTGGGACCAGAAATACTTTTCTCATGGGAAGTTTTTCATTTGGTTTGTGGTATGGGCACTGTTTGCAGATGTCTTTGCTTTCAGGTATATTTTTGTCCCTCAGAGTGACTACAAGATTGCTAATTACCCCAGGACAGGTTAGTCTGTCTGCAATGTGCCCCCCCCCACTGGAATCCACAGCTATTCTCATCTAGGAAAAGAAAATGGGACTTTAGTTGCCTTTAGAGTGTTATGTTTCTCTGTTTCACTGTTCAATAGAAGTCAGAGTCCAATATCATTTCTACACCTGGGTTCTTGAAGAATTTAATTTTGTTACCTATAGACCACATTAAAGGATATATTGATTATAAGGTCTGATAAAGCCAAACATGTGGGACAGTGGTGTAGAATTGTTTTAAAATGAAAACCATTTCTATTAATGTTAATGGATGGAAAATTGTCCTATCCTGTCTTTTACATGTCATGAGTTGTCATGGCAATAAGAAAACAGAATTAGATTTTATTTTAATGTGTATGTTATTCTATACCTTCCATTTAACAGTGAGATCTTCAAGCTTGCAAACAACTGTGGTCGAACACACAAGCTAATATTAAATATTTTACCCATTCAAGGCACAGACTAATTTATGATATGGAAGATTAGAAATTAATTCTGAAGTCCACAGGTACTAGTGTAAAAGGGACTGAGCAGAATATCACAGGGGAGAGTGGAAGCTGGAATCATCTACAGAGAACTGAATTTAACGTGTTCCTTAAGCATTTGTGATGACTACAAATGCCTGTGTATACAGCATGATGTGTGTATCTGTAATTCTATAATACTTGGCTCAGTGCAAAGGATGCTTATACAAAATTGTCTTGATTCATATTATTCATATATCCCAAAGGCATTTGTAAATTCCTAAGTGAATTACCTTAAGATAAATATGAACATTGCATTTGCATTCAGGAAAACTCAAGAAATGTTTGCAAGAATGAACAGTCAGGCTTTTCATATAAAAAAATATATACTTTATTTTCAACTAGAAAGGTGCAAACATGTAACTTTTGGTCACACTCTCAACAAATAAACTGCCCAAAAAACAGTCATAGCCAAAGATGAAGCAAATACTTCCACATGGACATCTGACCAGCTACCTTGAGCCAGCCACCTTGTTCACTGACAGTGAGATTACCACATTTCCTACCAGAAATCTGACTGGCAAGGCTTTGCTTCACCATCAGCATGCCTTCTGTTTTGATAGACAGTCACTCAGGCTACAATTTCCACTTCAGAATCTTCTTTGTTTTGAATCACAGACAAGCTTTATGTCCTATCTATGGTGTTCAGAATTTGAGGCATTTAAAAACAGAAACAATAGGCACAAACAACTTTAAATTAACTTAGATAACTGTACAAATATATATATATCCACAATATTTACAATATCAATAAAAAAAAATCTGGCTTGTTACAGGCAAATTTACTTGCCACAAGCTGTCCAGTCTAATAGACAGGATTCCGACTCCTGAGCACTGAGCACTGTCATTTGAATCAGAATGTCAGAGCTGAATCTGCTGTTCTCAGTTAAAGAACAGCTGCACTCAGCCTCATCTAGGAGGGTACACAGCCCAGCAGTTGCTGGAGCAGGTCCATTTGCAAGCCTGCTATGGTTTTCCTCCCCAATTTCACTCCAAACAGCAGGTACAACGCTGTTTTTAACATGACCTCGGATAGTACCAGCCTTTCTTCCTGTGTCTCCCCTGCTCACGGAGACATACTTCAGTATACATTCTGGCGCTGTTGTGCTAATGAAATCCAACTGTCAAGTCTAAACTATCTTCAAACCAGTGTCTGAGATTGGCAGACTATTTGTATGACAATGGCATAAGGTTCTCACTTAGGTGGGAAGTTTTCTCCCCCAGCAGTTAGAAACACAGATTTAAATTAATGTGCTACTGTAATGGTTTTTACAGAAAAAAAATGAGATGTAACTCAGTTCAAGTTATAGTCTAACAAGTTCATGTCTCTTACTCCCTGGCTTTATGCCATGTCTCCATACATCTTCCTGTAGTACAGGGACTCAAAGATGTCATTGTCCCCAGGACAGTTGTAATGGCAGGCACAGGTCTTGATGAACATCATGTTCTTTTTCATGATCTCACCATCGGGACATTTGAACTCCACCGGCAAGGTGGTGGTTCTGTGGGGGGTGCAGCATCGGCCGTCCGTGCACACGCCACAGAACTTAGCCCGGTAGGTCTTCACACTGGTGCAGCCAGAAAGTTCAAACTTGACCGGCTTGGAGATTTTAGGGGTACGGATGCACTTTTTGCCCTTCTAAGGAAGACAAGAAGAGAAACAGCAATTACTACAAGGGGAATGGCCTTCCTCAGCCCTCTATAGCTCAGCTCTATGTCATCTGACTTGTGTTTATATTCCGAGTGGAGAGACTGGGAGTTTCATTTGCCAGTTTTCCAAAAATAGTTATATCCTCTTTTGGAGTGTCTTGAATTAACTAACACTGAGGAGAATTTTGTAGTGGAAAACTAGTGACTGCTGTTACACAATCTCTCATTCCAGCCAGACAGCTCCATGGTTAGATATTTTTGGAGATAACTAGCCTATAATAACAAGGAAGGCAAGACACCTAACTTTCTCTTCACTATCATTTTGTGAAAATGAGTGACTTGGGGCAGAATATGTACCTTAATGTTCTCCTCCAGGTCAGCTTCACAAGGTCTGACCATGCAGAGGCGACTCTGCTTCTCCAGTCTGCAGAAGGCATTGTCGTTGGTAACCCTGGTGGAGATGCCCATCCCACAGGTCTTGGAACAAGCACTCCACTCTGTGGTCTGGACCAGGCAATTGGCTCTCATCATAGTTGGGTCTGGGCCAAATGTGTCTTCCAGTCTGTAGGCTGTAAGAGCAGAACACACAAACACAAGGTAAAATACCCAGACAGGACATTTTTTTCCCTTTGCTTGGTGTACTTGGCCCATGGCCTTGAGGTGAAGGAGAATGAATAACAGTAGCTTAGAGGAAAAAAACTTACCAGCCAGGGCAGGGCCAACCACGGTGCGATCCTTGGGCTCGTCACACACCCACTCCTCACAGCATTTCCCGGGCAGCTTAACTCTTCTCGGGAAAGGGCAGTCAGGGCTGGGCAGGCGGACATCCATGCTACACAGGGGTACGCAGCCCACAGCCCCGTCTAGGCAAGTGCACTGGTATTTGCAGCTGCTTTGAAAGGACTCACCGCTGCGGTACACCGACCCACCAAAGACACAGGGTGCACCATCTTTGGCTGCAGGAGAGCAAGAGAAAGATGTAGATGTCAGACAGAGGGTCCCAGAAATCACAACAGTTGTAACACTGCACATAAAGGTAGTGAGCTAGGGTCAGGACTCCAGGGAGGCTGCTGGAAGCAGCTGCAGACAAGGGCTTAGTTGAGCAATTCGGTTTTCTAGAGGCAATCATGCTGGACTTGACATAAGTGGTGATCCAACACCAAAAGGGGTTCTATCTGGCCAGGGGCTGGGATGGGGGCTGTGAGTCTTACCGGTGCACACGCCAATCTTGCGGTTGGCCGGGGAGCCGAAGTCGCAGAAGAGGCCCTTATGTGGGTCGCAGGGGTCACGCTCTGTGCACAGTTCTCCCAGCTGCTTGGCGCAGACGCGGCAGCAACCGCATCCATCCAGCACCAGGCTTACGCCGGCTGGACAGCGCGGCGCTGGCTCCGTGCACTGGCACTGCGCGCTGCAGTCCTGGCCGGTGGCAGGCTGTGGAGAGGAAGAGGAGGGCAGTCAGTTTGCGATCGCAACTCGCTCAGCCCTCCCTTGGTCCCTTCCATCATCCCAGGAGCTTACCCGGCTGCAGAGGGCCAGGAGGAGCACCAAAGCAAGGCTGACGGGACCCACGAAGGAGGCGATCATGGTCGGGGCGCGGCGAGTGGACGCACAGCGGGGCGTAGAGGCGACGAGGGGTGCGGCCGGAGCCTGGACACGGACTCTGGGCGGAGGTTGGTGTCTGGACGCTCCAGGCGGTGGCGTCTGGGCTGTGGGCTGGGGCGGCTGCAGTCTGGAGGAGGTCGGTCTCCTGGGGTCGAAGCTGGAGTGGCTTCTAGCTGCCTCTTCTTGGAGGGAAGAGTTGTGTGAGTCTGGGCTGGCGGCGCTGGCTTTTTATACTCTCTCAGCAGCCGGCTCGCCAAAGAACTGAATGGAGTCCTACACAAACAGGGACATTCCTCACATTCCTCCCCACCTTCCTGCCTCATCAACTCACACCGGATTGATCCTGACCCCTTGACACTCCGCATTCCTCCGTCTGAAAAAGCTGGCACACTTCAGATCACCAGAGGAAAAAAAAAAGGTGCTGTGTTTCCAGAACACCAAGTAGAACTTTTTTCCTCCGTATCCTCTTCGCACCCCTCCTGATAATAACATTTGGAAATACATAGACAACGATTATTTCTCACATCTTTTCTTTTAAAAATTGCTTTGTCAGTTCTAGCTACTGACATTAAAAAAACAAAAAACCAAAAAAACAAAAACCTTAGAAGTCAGATAGCTGAAGAGGCAAACAGCATGGACCCCCTTCAAAAAATTGAAAAATATTTCCTTTTCATTACTTTTGCATTTTTTAAGGGACTTTGGTCCCTTGGCGTTCTACTGAGAGCAGAAGATTGCTTATAGCCATTTGAAAATCCCCCCTCCCCATCCCAGATTCCAAGACACCTACTTGCAAAACTCTAAATTCTATATGTGAAATATAGGCATTTGATCTTTGGTCATTTGATATAATGGTTCAGCCAGGCAGAGGAGAGAGAGAGAGAGAGAGAGAGAGAGAGAGAGAGAGAGAGAGAGAGAGAGAGAGAGAGAGAACGAGAACAAAGCCAGACCTCTGAGTAAGGATGTTCCTGATGGAGATTTTTAGCACTCTTTATGGTTGTCAGGACTTGATTTTGGGAGGAAAGAGAATACCTGGACACTGAGTTTCTAGGAAAATAGGTCTATGATCCCAGAAGAAGTTGCTAAGCCTTGGGTAGGTATGGATCAGGATGGGACACAGGCTGAGAGAAGAAGCAGGAGGGACCCTGGGGTTCAGCTTGGACATTTTAGACACTGCTGTCCTTAGGTCTAGACTTGGATTTTACTTATATTAAACCCCATAATCTAATGATGTTGATGAGACTTGGTTTGTTTTGAAGTAAGACATCTTTCGACATAACAGCAAAACTAAAACCAGTTGGGTTTTATCTAGTTATAACCTGTCTATAAACTAAGTGTCAATACCTAATATATTTTTAGTGACTCCCCCAAGTGTCTATGAAGGGTGATAGTTCCCACAGTACTCAAGTAGCTTGCAGTCCAGTGAAGGGAGGTCCAATCAAGGAAAGAATATATTTATTCCCTGTTTATGTGTTGATGTTAAATTTAAATGACACCCAAGCTTGTCTCTATTTCTTAACATTTTCACTTAGCTTCAGTAAGGACCCATTTTATAAATTGTGCAGTCACTTAGGTCATGTGCTATTTATTGGCTGGTGTGTTTGTGTGTGTGTGTGTGTGTGTGTGTGTGTGTGTGTGTGTGTGTGTGTGTGTGTGTGAATGGCTTTAATGCCCATTTTATGTAGAGAGGCTGGGGCTATGCCACTGTTTTCCCTAATGCCACATCATTTATGGCTGGTGATAACCAAAAATGGCTTCCTCTCATTCTTGATGCTTCTGAATAAAAGCTCAAGGTAAGTATTTCTTGAAGGACTAACTTCAGAAACAACACATTATAGATTTATAGCATGAAAATAACCAGTTTAAGTTGGCCACTTAAAAAAATTCAATTAATTTATAGACAAAGAGCTCAGGGATGGGGCTGGTTATCCATTTCAACCTCAGCAGTAAAGACATCATCTGCACACAATTGCCTGTGAAGCCAGCCACATGCTGTACAGTGCCATTGTATGTCAACAGTGACCAGTGTGAGCGGTTTGAAGTGTGCATGATCTCTGAAGTGCAGAAAAGATTTTCATCATTGTTGTTTAATGTTCTTTCCAAATATTCCTCAAAGAGAAGAGGCCTGGGAGTTCTATTTAAGGAAAGAACATTCCAAGTGATGTGAATAGCCACATGTGTATTAAGGGCAACTTGGCCCCTAATTTTTGATTTTCTCACTGATGATTTTTAAAAGCCCCAAATATGTGGGAAGCCACAGTGAAATCTTTCAAGTCCTAACCTCCCACCATTATACCTACCACCAATGGTCAGGATGATGGGATGGGTGAGGAAGGGATGGGATTGAAGGGCTAGTGTCATCTACCATGGGATGGGGCCTCTGAGGTGAGCTCTCTAGCTTGCAATGTGATGGGGTTTGTGTGTGTTTGTGTGTGTGTGTGTGTGTGTGTGTGTGAGTGTGTGTGTGTGCAGTAAGCAGGAGGGAAGTTGGGGCAGTCTTTGAAACCACAAGACCATCTGAGAGTCACTAAAGGTTTTCTGCACACAGGGAGGAGGCTCAGTCATGGGGGTAAGTGGCTGGGCTTTTTATAATTGAGTAACTTGGGCTATGTTCTCAGAGCTGCCATTCATAAATCTCAGGAACGTCACAAGGAGGAGCCATATGCTGAGCTGTCATTTATGAAATGAAGATAAGAGATTTTAGTTTCATAGCTCTCCATGTGGGTTAATCACATTAAAATGCTCATGATGCAGATACTCCATATTTTAATCTCTCTTTTTCCTTCCTTCAACCCTCCCTCCCTTCACCCCCCCCTCCTTTTGCCCCTCTTTCCTGCTATTAAGGGTATATTACCATTCTGCACTGCTGTTAAAAAAAATATCAGCATTATAACATGTGGTTTTGCTATAAAGTTCACACCTCAAATTCTCGGTAAATTCACAGTTAGTCCCGAATGAATAGTTTTAATATTAACCAAGAGAAGCTAGCTTACTGAAATATATAGTCCATATAAAAATATACTGTTCATTTCAAATTTAGCTTTATGATCAAATCACTTGAAAGAGGGAAAAGATTGTTTCTAGAATCACACAGAGAAGAGGGGAAGGAGGAGGGAGGGAAGGAGGGGTGGGGGCGGCAGAGGACATCCAAGACATTCACAGACTGGAAAGTATGCTTTTATTATGATACAGATCATTAAGTGCCAGGAAATCCAGAAGGAAAGATTGACGCTCCAGCCCAGTTCATGCCATGGCACCTGAATTCTTACACTATTATAAATGACTCAGCAAATGTTTGTGTGCACTTGGGCGGTAAACTGGAAATAGTGGCTTCTTACATCTTCATCCAACTCCGCCCTATTCCAAACTTTTTGATTGACAGCAGGTCAGAAATGGGCGAGAAAAATCCTTGAAATTGCATGCAGAAGAAAGATGCTTATTTGAACTTGTAAGCAGGGGTTTAGTTAGTAAATCACTTTAAGAAGGCATTTTTACCCAGACCCCCCAAGGAGATGAGGAATTCACTAAGGTAGCCACATCAGGAATGTGTGGGTAAAGTAGGGTATCCTCTATGCGGGTCTTTTGGTTGAGTCCTGTAGGATATTTGGCTGTGCATGCATTTTAATCCTTCTCCATATCTTCTGTCCCCCTTCCCCCACAAAAAGGTTACAGACAGAGAGAGACCCTGGCAGGAGGACAGTGAAGTGGCCAGACTAAAAGTGTTTGTGTACTTAAAGAAGGAATCTTGCACATTTTCAATTTTCAGTTGTAGACGTTTTCTTATAAGAGCAAGCAGAAGTCAGTGCCAGCCCTCAAAGAGGAAATCAAAAGTCCCAATGTGACTCAAAGCCAAAACCCATACCCAATGCATACATGGAGATGTCAGGCTTATAGGAAGTCTGTTCCCTAGCCATATAAGGGCATCTGCACACTTGGTGATTTGTTCTAGGGTGGGTAGGGAATGGGCTTTTCAGTATTTCTGGTATGTCCTAGGTTCAGTCATGTCAATGAATTCTGACAACAACAACAAAGCCAAACAAATAAACACAAACCAAACCAAAATTGGGGCGGGAGAGTATGTCGGAGTCTTTTTGAAAAATAGTAATAAATATTATTCTAAAACCCTCGGGGACCCTAGCTTGGTTTCCATGATTTTCTATTTGCTTCATTTGAAGGTTAAAAAGAGCGCCCCCCCTCCCCGACACACACCGGGGAGTCAGAAGTGGAAGGAAACATGGATGTTTGCTGTGGAAATTACTCTCACGGACTTCCTGCTTTTCCCCTCTTTTATAATAAATTCTCGAACTTAGGATATTTTCGGATTCGAAGGTATTGGTCAGAAGGCAATCGCTCTCTGTGGTTTGTTTTGCATTTGACTGCTCATTTCCTTGCTTGTGTACCTGGAGTCGAGCATAGAGGAATGAGACGTTTTGTGTTTTAGTGAGGTAAATCCCACATCTTACCACTTGTCTCAGTTTTCCTGGACTCTGTGTTAGCCTGTCTGCTTTCTAGGCGCTTGTTAACAGGAGGTGGCGCTGGAGAGCACAAGTGTCGCTAGGACTCCCCCCCCCCCTTTTGCTTCTTGGGAACTTAACCGCATTTGTAATTGAGAATTTGAGAGTATTTGACACTCTTTTCCAATCAAACTGGGTGCAATATTAAATGTGTCATGTAAATTTTAAAAGGGAGATGCTCACTTCTTAAAATGTGTAGTTTGGAGGGACTAAACAATAGGTTTAGGAGAGGATTGCGATAGACTATCCATCTCAAGGAATGGGAGTCAATGTAAGGGAGTCTAGAAGACTACTGTGAACATACCCCAGATTTTTGGTGAGGAGTGGAATAAATTTAAACAGAACCCCATCAGCCAATCCTTGGAAATACATTTCCATCTCGATTTTCGGTTTAACATCCCACCCACACTTCTTCATTTTGCAATGCCAGGGGCCCCTGGATTAATGCTTGAAAGCCATCACAGAGAAAGAGAGGGAAAGAAAGGGGGCTGAAGGTATGAGTTTCACTCATACATAACATTTACCAGCCCTGGAACTATTTCCTAGTGTGCGAATGTCTGTGGGGAAATCATATGTTAAAATCTGAGCACATTAAATAAAGCTTTTAGAGGACGTATCTTACCTCCAAATCAAAGCTATTACCATATCTAAAGAAGAAAATAGTACTCTGCTTAAATGCTTGGCTATCTGACTCCAAGTAAGCAAAGTAATGCCTTGTGCTTCGTTTCATCTGATATTCAAATACACACAGATTATATTTGATCAGTTTAATTAGAACACGCTATAATGTTCAGGGTGCCTGGAACAGACATGAGGCATTTACAAAACCCTTTACTTTAGCAGTTTAGTTTTGCTTGATGATAAGGTCTGTTTGTGCTGAGCAGGCTGGCCTTCAACTGTTATTGATCCTCTGGCCATAGCCTTCAAAAATGCTGGGATTGTAGGCAGGGCTAGCACCAGGCCCTGTATATGATATCTTACTTCACCTTCATTATAACTCTATGAGACATTATTCTTTGCAGCTTGTAGGGATGGGAATTAAGGTGCAAGGATATTCACATAGCACAAGTGTAGCTAGAGGTGGTGCAGTAACGTGTGAAGTTGAATTTCGCTTTTCTAAAAACAATGCCCTTGTCTTTGCTTCCAAAGTTGCTTTCCATCTCATTCTGTATACAGTGTCTATGCTTTAGATAGTTATCTCAGATTCTCTTAAACTCTTGAAGCACACACTTTGAGAGGCATGTAATACACCCCAGGCAAGTTGGCATGGTAGTCTGTTACTTTGCTGTGTCTGAGAAGACAATGGTTACTGGCCTATATTAGAAGAGAAATTTGGACTTAAGGATTTATATTTCTTTATTTGTTTCCATTGTGAGCAATTAAGGTTTTGTGATTCTTCTGTGTAGACAGATGTGTTGCTTCTTGTCCACAAATGAACCGATGCAGCTTCATCAGGAAAAATGAATCAAGATGATGGCTGGGATCCCAGAGGCTCACGTCAGGGTGTGTCCTATGGTGACATCAGCTTTATCCCACGCTGAAAAGGTCCCTGTCCAACACTGTGCAGTCTTGTTTAGGCTGAGAATGGGACCAACCACAGACATCATAAAAGGCTTCTTGAATAACTGCACCATTCACTGATAAGCTGCCCTTATGAATAAATATGAAAGAGTCTGTGGCAGGCTGTCCCCACCAAGGTGATGCCCACAGTAAACTGGGTTTTCCATGAATGGCCCTCAATAGACATGTCCCTGGATGTCACAGATGCGAAGTGTGTTTTATAAACTTATCTTCATTGAGAAGGCATTTTCTTAACCTAGGAATCCTGAATGCACAGTTGTCTCTGCCGCTCCTGTTCTCTCCCCTTTAGGCATGGAGTGATTAGCTTTGAGCCACGTCTTCAGTTCTTGTTGTTAACAGAATGTGATCTCTGTGGTAAATGCATGTGGCAAAGTTTGAGAGGGCTGTCTAGGAATGGCAGGCTCATAACAAGGGAATTTTCTCATTGACTCATCATGTGTGAGAAAGTGAAGAACTATAGCATAAAGTTTCATCTAATTATGGACTTGCTAATGTCTGGGAATACTTTACTATAAAGGTATTTCTTCCATGTATACAGCCCATACTTATTTTGTCCAGATGGATTTTTTTTATAGCACTTTCATCTTTTTAACATTTCTATGCTGTTTTTTTTTTTTTTAATCCTATTTTGCCCTGCCCTTTCCATATGTAGATGATCCCTGAGGTCTCATCTATTTGTTTCCAACCCAGTAGGTAAGCAAGCAGGCTTCCTGTCCAGCTTCAGATGGACTTTGAGGCAGTCTTACTTTGCAGTTGGCCTGGGCATTACCATGGCTAAATTATCCCAATCTGGCTTTGACCACTTTCCAGGCATGCTCCTCCCTTACCAGTCCAGTCGAATTTTCCTGGCCAGCTTCTGAAGTAGCTGCCAGAAGGGGGACCACAGTATGGTGGTCCAGCCCCTTTGCCTCTCATATGTTCTCATTTTCCTCACTGAAGCCTGGTCTCAATCTCAACTGGACTCCAGAGCTCTGAATTCTTATGTTTCTCATGCATCACAGCCAACTTTCCAAGAAAGGAAAACGGGCTTATACTGAGCAGAAATGGCATCTGGAAGCCATTTTATTTTTCCACAGCAACTGGTAAAGGTGAAGGGAAATCTCTTGTTCTCTCTCTCTCTCTCTCTCTCTCTCTCTCTCTCTCTCTCTCTCTCTCTCTCGTGTGTGTGTGTGTGTGTGTGTGTGTGTGTGTGTGTGTGTGTGAGAGAGAGAGAGAGAGAGAGAGAACAAGAGACAGTAGGGTAGTATCAATGAACCAAAACCATTACCAGGCACATGACCTAGCAGCTTTCTGAGCACTGGCACAGGGAGGCCACTCTGCTCGGGGTTCTTCAATGTGACTGGCAGGGGTGATCTGGGAAAGTATAGTACCTTTGCTCTTTCATGCTGTTCATAGTCAACCATAGTCTACCTAGAAAAGCAAAAGAGGTTAGACAAAACATTATTAAAAGAAGTAAACTTCTGTGTTTATCTTTTTTAAAAAAATTGGTTTTTAATAAAGCCAGAAAAAATAAAGATGACTTATATTTAATTAAGTAGGAGTTTAAAAACAATTCCAGTATCAAATTCAAGTATGAAATTTTATAACTTAAAAAATATATCCTGTAGTTTAAAGCACTTTATAAAGTTAGTTACCAATATTAATTAGCAAGGCCAAAGTTCTGTCACAATATTAAATAACCCATCAGTTAAGATAACAAGAGAATTGATCCTGATGTAGAACTTATGTTGTATTACTCTTATTATTTCAGGAGAAAACAACTTGGTGTGTATGTGTATACAGTTCAGCATTCAGCCATATTAAGTGTGTGATGTAAACCAAGCTTCTGAGTGTCTCTAAGCTCCCTTAGCTCTGCATAACTTGGAGATAATAGAAGCACCCACTTCATAACATTTTGTAAAATTGTTTTTGACAATTTTCAAGGATAAAAATGCCCCCAATCCAGTTTACTCTGTCAGAAAGTTACTCAACAAAAGTTTGGTAGAGTCAAATGAACATTTTCTTTTAGCCTTTATATTTTTAGATATTCAGTTCTTCATTAGCACATTTGCCAAACACCAACCCTTAACTCATGAACTATCAGGGCCAAATCTCATGCAGACTCCACCTTAAGATAATAAAGGTTGGGATAGTTGTGTTGATAGATTTTTTTCTATCAAGACATATGGATAGTTGCTTAACTTGTGACTTGATGTACATGCTGTGATCCTGCCATGAGGATGACACTTTTTCTCTTCTTCCTCCTCTTTCTTTTCCTTCCCTTCCTCTTCTTTTTTCTTTTTCTGTCATGAGATTGCCACAGGAGAGCGTAAGTTTTTGAAAGAAGCATTATATATAGTTTCATATGTAAAATATCAGTTTCATATATAAAATAACAGTTTTTGTTAGTACTCCTTACAAAGTAGGAATGCTTATAGTAAAACATAAGTAAGATTATTTTTCCTTATTAGATAAATTAATAATTTTGTGATAGCAGTAGGAATAGTATATCGGAAATAACTATGTGAAACATAGCAGGATGTATATGTGTGCATGTATGGGTATGAGTATATTGTGTGGTCTATGTGTGCACATGTGCTTATGTGTGTATGCATGAGTGAGAGTATGTGTGCATCTGTGCACATGTGTATAGTGTTAGCATTGAAGAAGAAAATACATTTCTAAGTTTTTCACTAAAATCATGAATTGACATAGAGAAAGAGAAAGTGCTTGTCTATATAACGTGAGGGCAAACATCAATGGAATTCAATGATGACATAATCACAGCCTCACAATGGATATGTTCTGTACATATTGTCATGTAACCTGATGAAATCCAGACTCTATATAGGGCTATTTCAAAACAGAAAGGACTATGCAAGTGAAGCTTGCAACAGCATTTGCATTTTATGATTGCACTGAACAGTTACAAAGGCCATGGCCTAATTTTATGTTAATGGTAGAAAAATAGCAACAGCAAAAACCTCATGATCACCCCCTTTACCTTTTTGAAGCAAGTAAAGCATGAACCTTTCAGGAACAAGGGAATGGAAAAGGGTGGGCGGTTTGACTATAGCACCCAGCGTTCCTCCTTGATGGGAAATGATCATCAGTTGCTCAACCTTCTTCCAGTCTCTCTGTGTGTTTCCAAAAACTAGGATCGGCTTCATAGACACCGCCATTGCAGTTTGATTTTCTCTGTTGCCCACTGCTCCCTTCTGCGTGTTCTCAAGGAGCCCTGTTCTAAAACCCTTTTTTTCCTCAAAAATTTTCACCATTTCTGTCTTTTGTTTATAGCACACAACGTTTATGGCTCCCCTGATTTATTCCAACACCTGGTTCACTTACCACTGCATTGTGCAGTGGGTACTAAGGCATGGGATGCCCAAGTGTCTGGCTACCAAGTATTTCTGGGTGTGTCTCTGAGAGTGTTTCTATAAAAGATTAGCATGTGAACCACACGATTGAGTGGATGGAAACCCTGTAATCCACAGAGGCTCTGGAGGCAGGAAAACAGGGTTTCCCTTCCTCTGCTGATGCCCGAGTTAGAGTATGAATCTCTTCTGCTCTGGACTCTTTATTTTCATGCCTTCAGACCTAATTCAGAAGCTGTAATGACTCTCTGTCTTTTAGGCCTTTCAACTGTATTAATGAATCTCCAGTAAGAAGCTGGTAGGTCAGGAGACTTCCCAACCTCCTTAACCACACCACTCAATGTGTAACATGTCAGTCTCTCTGTATTCCTCACATCCAGATTATGATGGCTATCTTCTCTTGTCCAGAAACCACAACAAACAGTTATTCAAACTCATTCTAGGTTCCTGTCTCCTGCTCCTAAGCCAGTCAGAACTGCTCTGTCTCTCCTAGACCTAAGTCACCTGTCCCCTCCCTCTAGCCCCGCCCACTCACCCTTTCTGTCAGCTCTTGGATTGAGTGGAGACTAATCTCTTGCTTCTTCCCTTTCACTGGAACACATGCTTTTGGCTCCTTCTCTATGACTCAATACCTTTCGTCAGATGTCTCTTATTAAGCACTTTGGCATGTAGACTTCCAGCATTTTTTGTCCACCCATCCTCCCCCTTTTGTGAGAGTGCTCACTCCTGTATGAGACCAGATGACTGGAACAGCTCCACCTCTGATGATGGGGTGGGAAAGAGGGATCTCCATCCCCAATTCACTCCTTCCTACACTGTTTCGTTCAGTTCTTTAGCAGCTTCCCCATGTGAGAATTACAACGTGAAGCCCTCAGATGGCCATGGTGGCATTCCTGTTTAATCCCAGCACTGCAGGGGCAGGGGCAGGGACAGATAGATCTCTTTAAGTTCGAGGTCCGCCTGTTCTACATTCCAATTTCCAGGGTGTCCATGGATACATAGTGAAACCCTGTCTTGTTAATTAAATAAATGCACTTTTGGGAATCAAAATGAATACTTTCTTTCCTCAGTTTTAATATATATGCCCAGTGACCACTTATATCTAGTAAGTACCATACTGAATAGTTTGGAGAACTTTCTGTTGATGGAGGAGTGTGCTGGATGGAGTTGCAACAGAACCCTTATACTTCAGCACTGACATCTCCTTCTCTATCACCCTTTATTCTCACATCTTTTACTTTGTCTTTCTCTATTTGCTGCTGCTTCTTGACCCAGCGACATATGTATATTCTCTCACATTTAAGAGACTTTTCATTCTCCGGCTTAAGGCTTTCTTAGTTCTCACATTCCTCTAAAGCAGTGGTCCTCAACCTTCCTAATGCGGCAATCCTTTAATACAGTTCCTCATGTTGTGGTGACCTCCCACCATAAAATTATTTTTGTTGCTAGTTCCTAACTGTGGCTTTGCCACAGGTATGAACTGTAATGTAAACATCTGTATTTTCTGATGGTCTCTGTGGGTTTGCGACCCACAGGTTGAGAACCACTCCTCTCGGTCCTGCCAAAATCCCTTTCAAGCCATCCCAATGCAGCTGATCCTGGCACTGAGAATTGCCACCAGATTACCACTCCATTGCCACACCCACTGCAATCCTTTCAGATCTTTGATAGTTTGATCTTCCTGTGATGTAAGTCACAAGCTTTCACCATCTCTTTGCTGGCCCTCTTTGGTCCTTTTGTTTACTCATTTCCTTCTGCCAATCTCCAATATGGGTAACTCATAATCTGTTTTTTCCTTAGTTGTGTTCTCCAACTGCTGCATTAACTGTAAGCAGAAATGCCACTCTGAAGTTCACCTGTGCTCTCATTGGGACAGAATGTCATGCACAGTTCTTTTAATGTATATATGTATATATGTGTGTATACTTTTAGCTATTTTTATTAGTCTATGTTCATTATACAGAATTATGGATTTTATTGTGATAGTGTGTGTGTAATGCACTTTTACCTAATCATTTCTAATGCTCCTCCATTGACTGGGGATGTAATTCAGTGGCAGAGCACTTATCTAGTGTGGTGATTTGGATAAGATTGGCTCCCATAGGCTAATGTATTTGAATGTTTGGCTCCCAGTTGGTGGAACTGTTTGGGAAGGATTAGGAGGTGTGAACTTTATGGAGGATGTTTATTAAAAGCCTATGCCATTCCCAATGTCTCTCTCAGCTCTCTGTCTCATGGTTTCTGTGTCAAGATGAAAGCTCTCAGCCATTGCTCAAGCACCATCACTGCTTGCCTTTTCCCATGCTCCACCCTCTAAAGCTGGAAGCCCCTTACAAACTCTTTCTTCATTAGTTTGCCTTACTCATAGTGTCTTAGCACAGCAATAAATAAGAATGTAGCATGCATAAAATCTCAGGTTCAAACCCCAGCACCACAAAACCAAAAACCTCATCAGCTCCCTCTCAACTTTTATAAATAGTCCTCCATGAGTCTAGATTCTGCATATAAGAGAAAAATCACAATGGTTAGGTGAGTCTGGTTTATTTAGCTTAACATGATTATCTCTATCTATTTTCCTCCAAATGGCAGAATCTAGTTGTTCTTAGTAGCTTGATAGCATTCTCTCTCTCTCTCTCTCTCTCTCTCTCTCTCTCTCTCTCTCTCTCTCTCTGTGTGTGTGTGTGTGTGTGTGTGTGTGTGTGTGTGTGTGTGTGTGTGTGTGACATTTTCAAGTACTCTTCTGTCTGTGAAAAATGCTGTTCGGTTATTGTTCTACAAACTGCTATGGGATAGTCCTGTACACTGTGCGAATATGTGTTACTCTCATTGGTTGATAATAAAGCTGTTTGGCCAATGGCAAGGGAGAACAAAGTCAGATAATACACTCAAACTGAGGACTGAGATGAAGCAGGATGGAATTAGGACAGACAAACCAGCTTCCCAAGGAATAAAATGTCAAAGCAATGGTAAGCTATGGTCCACATGGCAATGCATAGATGAGTAGAAATGGGTTAACTTAAATATAAGAGCTAACTAGTAATAAGCCTGTGAGCCATTGCCTAAGCATTTATAATTAATATAAGCCTCTGAGTGATTATTTGGAAGTGGCTGTGGGACGGGGAAGGACAGAGAAATTCCATTTACAAGAAACAATCCTATCAGATGCAGAATTTGCCATTGTGGAAGACATAACATTTTATATTTACATGAATATTTTCTGGTATAATACTTGAAGTATTTAAAAAATTCCTGCATAGCATTAGGACAAAACAGAACCTCATAGCCTTTTACTTTTTTAAAAAAGTTGATAGGATATATAGAAGATGATACTATCTTACAATATTTGATTATGAAGCCTTTTTTTTTTTTATAGTTATCAAGGTTTGAAGGGGAACAAGTAGAGGAATTCTTTTGGTTTCAGGATATCAAAGCCATAGGAAGCTCTCTGGGAAATTGCTGCCTTTTGAAAATTTTTTAGTAATTTAAGGTATTTCTCAGAAGCTTATTTCTGAGAACTTATGAATAACTTTTCACATAGCATTGAGAATAAACAAATCTACCATTGAGTGAGTTACTTAAATAAAGCTCAGGAAATAGCTTGCACTATAAAATAGTCTATAAATAGTCCATATTTAGCTAAGATTATATGCTTACTAAGGTTTTAAGAACTATGATGCTTTATAATACTGCATATTTATATCAGCCTGTAGGTAAGTATTTTGTGTTTATTGATTACATAAATAAAACTTCTGAAGGCTTTATGTTCATTCCTGGTAAGTTAATGCTTCTAAAAACACTAGAGAATACAGAGCCTATATAACTCAAGCCATAACTTACAAAGTGACTAAGACTAAATCAGATATATTGGTACATTAGTCACTAACTAGTACATGTTTAGGAAAATGTGCTGATGGGTTGATGAACAAAATAGGTAAATAGTTGTCAAACTTTAGGTATATAAATATTTCAGTGTGAAATTCTCATAGATTGTTTAATCTTTTACAAAGCACTGAATGAAAAGCTAGTAACTTATCCATGTTTACCCCTGAATAAAATAATTCACAATATTTTATGCATCTTTTTTCTAATATTGTGTTCAAATGTGGTGGAATATGAATGGGTCCCATGTCCTTGCTTGTAAGAAGATTCTGATATGATTGCAGAAACCATCTTTATACTGCTATTCAAGTTAAGCCCCCTCATCCATTCTCCAGCTCTTATGCACTTTCTTTTTATGGCTTTCCAGAATAAGGATTCTTTCATAGTTCTTCTTTTGCCAAATGACGTGTCTTTATGCCTCACTACTTGCAAGTCCACAAGAGCAGAACTGGGTTGTTCCTCTCACTAGCCCTAAAACAACCTCAGCGCTGTGTGTCTTGATGCATGTGTTCCGGGTGTGTACAGCACAAATGCATCGCTAATGATGGTGCTATCAGGAGTGTACACTTAAACATTGTCCTCAGAAAATGAAGTGGGAAAAAACCCCCAATAATTATAACAGCTGTGGTAAAAGATGACTTAAAATGCAGTAAAAATTAAAAACATTTTTAAAAGTACTGGAAAATCTGTCAAAATACATATTATCATTTAAGTTACTCATTCCTATTGTGAGAATACTTACATTTTTATTAATGGCAGATATTTGCTTTCTATGGAGTATTTTGTTTTGTAGAAACCCTTGCACTATGCACCATATGTGAAGACAGACAGACACACAGATAGACACACACACACACACAAGCACACACACACACAGTTTAGAGTACTGCTAAGCCTAAAATTTTTAAGCACTGACATTGTTAGTTTTGCACGTGAGAGCAAATATACACTAACAAGGCCACACACTAGAGTTTATTTAAGAGAGGAGTCCCAGGAGGGTGAAGAAGCAGAGGAGCAGGACAGAAGTCAGGGGACAGAGAAAAGGGGCTGGGACATGTGCTTGCAGTCTCTTTTAAGGGAAGGGGCGTACACGTGTATGTGTCAAGGGTGCTTCCGTACACCGTGCTTCAGGGTTTACGCAGCCATGCCCAGGGGTGTGCCTCTGTACAAGGTGCATCCCACCTGAGCCAGAGTTGGTATAGCTAGGTGGAATGCCAGGAATCCTCACAGACATGATTGTAACAAGTAGAAAAATCCATACCCCATGAAACCAATTCACGCACAGTGTTATCAAGAACAATGTTTAAGGCCACTGCGAGGCAGGTAGTCAATGTACATAAAAAAAAAAGAGAGATGGAAATATTCTAAAACCCCAAAGATCCCAAACTGGAATTCTTTCTGGTCTCAGAATTTTGAAACAAAGAGATACTCTGCCTGTAGTGATTGCTCTCATGGGCGAGCCATGCTAGAGTGGTTGTATAGGTTCTGTCTACATTTTGCCCAACCCTACAAGGTCCATTTTCTTTCACATTAGGGGTTGTGAATTGTGGAGAGGGCATTACACAACATATAGGTGGTGGCACCAGGGCTCTTACTCGACCTGTACAACCCCCAATTCATAGGTTTCACAGACACTATGACATCTTTTATAAAGTAATGGGAATGTGGTGATCATTTGCATTTATGAGGTGATTATGTCAAGGTAAGCAAAGCATAAAGCTTTCTGAAAATGTACATACTTACTTAGTGTTTTTGATAAACTAATACCTGAATGAGCACATGATTCTTGAAACAAATGAAAATTTGTCACCGTGTCACAGGGATTTATTATCATTTATAGTAAATTCCAATTTCATAGAAATGTGATGATATATATTTAATAAAATTAGCCTGGAATATGAGAGTTAACCACAGAACCAAGCCAGGGTCAGGGAGGCATAACCCACACTTTTAATCGAGGCTTTGGGAATGTGGAAAGAGGAAGTTAAGGGAAATGGGCAGTTTTTCAGCTTTCCCAGATACTTTGTACCCTATGCAGCTGAGGACTCAGAAGCTTTTGGTTGGAGGATTCCTGGAGTCAGGCCTGAGGAGTTGGCTGAGTGGCTGTGGTTTGTTTCTGATATTCCAGCTTTTCCCTGATGTCTGGCTCTGGGATTTTGCTATATACTAAGTAGAGTTCATGCAATATAGAAGTATGAAACAGAAAGGCTAAACTCAGGAACAATTGCTGCCATAGTAGACCATACATTTCTGTTTAACTATATAATAAAATCACATTTTTCATGGTTATGCTTATTTGAAAGAAATGATAGCCATTTATAATGTATACAGTTCTTTTTCCAAACTCACATAAATGTTACTACCTTATTATTTTTATGGTAGAGATCTAGGTTTAAAAATCAAATTAAAGCATTTATGTTAATGAAAGCACCATGCTCATTAAACATTTAAGATAGCAATGAACTGACTGTTTAGATAGTCAAATCACAAAATATTTTTATACTCCCTGAACAAATGAGTGATAGGTCACTATCTTTAAAATAGAAGTAGATACTAATTCATTAAGAAAAATAATTGTCTTGAAAACGTGAGATTAGGCTTAATAAATAGGAGAGCTTGCTGTTAATCACAAGGACTTGAGTTCAAATCCCCAACACCCAGTCATGGCTGTATGACCCTGTCACCACAGAATTGGGAGACAGAGACAGGTGGATCCCAAGATCTTGATGGACAGCCAGCGTACCCTAAGGTCAACTTTCTAGTTTAGTGAGACCTTGTCTTAGAGCAATAAGGCAGAGAGTAGCAAAGGAAGACACGAAATACTCTGTTTTGGGCTATGTGCACTCTGACAGCATACATCCACTAATGTGCATGTACTACACACACCCACAAACTAATGTGAATATACTACACACACACACACACACACACACACGAGAGAGAGAGAGAGAGAGAGAGAGAGAGAGAGAGAGAGAGAGAGTCCTTAATAACATTGTTCATAAGAAGAATACAAGTTGTAGTAATATTCTTATTTACTTGATTATGAAATTTCAGCCTCCAAATCTTTTCAAAATATCCCAAATTTACATATAAGGTAAAGTAGCAATTGTGAAACAAACGGTGGCCTGAGGCAATTGGCATGTCCTAGTTAGCTGGATGGTAGCAATGACATCACCTCATGCCCAGAATGCCATCTGAAAGAGAGTTAAATATAAACTGACATGGGAACCCGGTGAGTCACTACAAGTGGGGTTTTTGTCTCAAGAGATGTTATGAGGTATTTATCACCCCTGGAACTCTCTAGCTCCAGCTTGATGTTCTTTTTACTTTATCCATAGCCTCACCATATGCTTTAACTAGCAGTCTGAGTTGACATGCATTGAATTTATCTTGAAGAGATCTAAGATTCTCTTTCTCTAACATGCAGACCTGCGTCTTACTTTAGATTAAAGCCACCTTTATCAGATCTAGCTTCTCTCATCCTTTAAAGAGAGACTCTGAGTAGCATAACTCTTAGTGTTAGTAGAGTCATTTAGGTAAGGAGCTTGCCTTCTGTAGTTAAAAATGTTTATCACTCTCATCATTATAACCACTACCACCATTAGCATCAAAACTATCACCACCCTGCCATCATTGCTACCACCACCACCATCACCACCACCACCATAATCACTACCATCACCATCACCACCACTGCCGTAATCATCATCACCAACACCACCATCATCACCACCACCATTACCATCATCACCACCATTACCACCATAATAATCATTATCACCACCACTTCCACCATAATCATCATCATCAACACCATCACCACCACCAGCATCATCACCACTACCACCACCACTACTACCACCACTATCATTAGTTGGGGTGTGTGTATCAGGGTCAGAGAACAACTTTTCCAGAGCTGCTTCTCCTTTTCCACCTTGTTTTTGAGGCAAGATCTCTCTTAGCTTTTCTGACACATTGCATAGTCTAGGCCCCAGCAGTTTGTCTTTTTTGGACATGTTTATACATACACGGAGTCAGTTTCACATTGGAGTGTATTATAAGAGAGAATTCCATAACTGTTCAGTGTCAACCAGGTGGGTTGCTGTATCAAACAAGAACCAGGAACTGAAAAAGAAGATGAACGAGTTACACAATACACATAGTGGGCACATATGAAACACTCAAGGACTCAGGGAACATTAAGTCTAACACAAACCAAATTGAAAACTTACTGAAACGTTTTCTTTTGATTATACACATATTTGAAGCTTATTTTAAAGTAATAGTTGAAAAAAATGAAGTCCAACTTACACTTCTCACAAGAGAATTTAAAAGTTTTTAAAGGCCATATTGTCAAGAGTTCTCTTTTAGTTCTGAAAGTAACACTGTGGATTTGGGTTTCAGGTGGCAGAATGAAGAAGGAGCTGATGAAATGTGCCTTCCTGCTCTGATAAAGGTAAGATACAAAAGAAACGAACAACCTGGGCTGATAGCTCTGCAGGTAATGTACTCGCTGCTCAAGCATGAGGACCTGGGTTTAGATCCCCAGCACAGTGTTTAAAAGCAAGGTTTGATTGTGCAGGTTTGTAACAGAGCCCTGGTTGGCAGAGACACGTAGACTCTTGGGGTTTTTCTGAGGTGACAAGCTCCAGGTTCAGTGAGAGCTCTGTCTCCAAAAATGTGGCAGAGAAGTGACTGAGGAATACACTTGACATCAACCTCTGACCTTCAGATCACACACATAGGGAACCTGTGTGTATACACACAGACAAAGGAGAAAGAGAGAGAGAGAGAGAGAGAGAGAGAGAGAGAGAGAGAGAGAGAGAGAGAGAGAGAATATACTTGTAAACATTTGGAAACTTGCCTCTCAGGTTAACCAAATCCACCTATTGCATATTTCAGCTAGCAAGCTGGATATTTGTTAGGTGTAAATTTTATAAAATGACCTGGGGGGGGGGGACTGATTCTTGAAATTGTTTGCTACTTTTGAGGTCTTGCTACATAGTTAAGGCTGACTTCGAATATGCAGCCCTCTGCCTGCAGTTTCTGGAATTCTGAGATTACGGGCATGCACAGTCACTACTGGCTTAACTGTCAGTTCAAGCATTGCATTTTCTAAGTTTGGCCTCTGGATATTATTTGATGTGTTTTATCTGCAAGGAAGGAGGGAGACAACACAGGAAACACTGGCAGTGCTGTTCTATCTACAGAAAAGCCTTCTGTATGGGAGCCTGCTCTAAACTGTCATGCAGCGCTCTTTCTCTCTCTCTCTCTCTCTCTCTCTCTCTCTCTCTCTCTCTCTCTCTCAAAAAGCCTCAACTGAAGACAGTATATTAGAAATTAAAGCTTGAATGTTATTCATACCAGTGTCTGGTAAATGATAATGTAGTTGGGAACATTTTCAAAGCCCTTTTGAGCTTTTATGTAGAAAAATTGGAGTTTCTTTCTTTCTTTTTTGTTTTTTCAGAGTCTATATTTACAATGTGTTGGAAGCCTGGAGGGAGTCAGGGCTCTGACTGAGGTCTCTAAGGCTTTGCTCTGGTGTTTCTGTTTTGATCTGCACCCTTTCCTCTTGGCCACTCCCTCTCCCCTCCTGTTGGTTTCTCTTTTCTCTGTCCCTTTGCCTTCCTCTGTTTCTTTTATTCCTTTGCTT
>PVIH01019976.1:0-33807 GCA_004025045.1 Sigmodon hispidus | reverse complement strand
TCTCTCTCTCTCTCTCTCTCTCTCTCTCTCTCTCTCTCTCTCTCTCTCTCTCTCTCTGTCATATCCCTAGCTGTCCTGGAACTCTCTATGTAGACCAGGCTGGCTTCAAAATCACAGAAATACTTGCCTCTGTCTTCTATGTGCCAGGATTAAAAGTATACACCAGTATGTCTGGCTTCTTAATTTTGTCTTAAGTTGAAGACCCTAAGCAATATGGCTGCACAGAAACTTCCTACAGAAAATTCCTACAGACTTCCCATACTACCTAGACCAGTTAATACTTGTGGATATCTATTACATATTTAATAAAAAGGAAGCACCATAGTCAATTCTCACCCAGCTGTCTTGTAACTTCCTCATCCCTGCTCCTGGTTGCTTCTGTTCTCTCTGGGTTTCTACAAGCCCTTAAGTGCCCATCCAAGTTAGGATTAAAGGAGTGTAGCCTTGACCTCACAGAAACAGAAGTTCTGTCTCTAGAGTTGTGGGATCAAGGGTGGAGGTCACCACTCCTTGGCTTTCCCTGTGCTGGGATTAAAGGTGTGTGTGACTGACTCAGCTGTTTATCTTTGTATTCAAGGTTTAAGCTGTCTGCCTAGGATTTGACTGCGTGCTTTCTCCCCAATATTCAGGTTTTATTACATATGTAATATATATCCATAAATACTGCATTTCTGTTGTTTTTATTTTGGTTTTAGTCCTGTTTAAAAAAAAAAAAAAAAACTCTATTCCCTGGTTTCTGAACACCAATTTACTTCTCTTACCTGATACTTCTTTTAAATGTTACTTTCTCCCAGGTTCTAATCTCCTGGATGACCTCAACCACATTCCTGGCTTAATCAACTACTTAGGAGCTTCCAAAACTTGGTCTCACATTTGATCTCACATCATCCACTTGACTTGTATACTTCACATACAGAAATTTTAGTGTATTATCACTCTTATTCTCCTGTTTACCAAATGAAACAACCAGCCATCAATATAGTCTCCAATGGGGCTTGAGAGATAGCTTACTAGTTAAGAGTAGTTAACTGCTCTTGCAGAAGTGGGTTTGGTTCCCAGCACCCACATGATGGCTCAAAACCACCCATAACTCCAGTTCTAGGGGATCTAACTCCTCACTCTGGGGTCACCAGCCACACAAAGTGCACAAATACACATGCAGGCAACACGTTTATGTGCTCCCCTCCCCCCAGATTTTTTAAGTTCCTCAAGCCACAAGATCCTTTTTCACACGCACACACACAGCCCTCACCAAAGCAATGATACATATTGATAGCTCTCCTTTTACTCCATTTACACATTAGTGGTATTCATTTGTACCCTTGATCTCAGTCCCATAAACTTATCTAGCAGACTTGCCAGACTTCATTCCCTCCCAGCTATCAAAATTGAAAAGACAAAGCCGAGTTTCAGTATAGCCAGGGAAACCCTGTCTCAACAAAACAAAACAGCCAAAATAAATAAGTAAATAAATAAGCTCTCTATTAATCTGCAGGGCTTAAGATGTATCCCAATTTTGTCTACCACTCATGCAGACGAACGGCCATCTGACGAAAATGAACTGCTCAGCCAGGCTCGCAACAGTTTATACAAGAGTTTATAATAACGCTCCAAATGGGCCTTCATTGCTCACCTTTTATTCAAAGTTAAAGGCTTAATTTAGATATCACTTCATTCACTGACCCTTAATCATGTTCCTGCAATTAGCTGGATTAAGTGCATCTACGTGATTCCTCTACCCCATCCCAGTCATCCTCGGCGCTATTTTATTATACTGGAATCATTTGTTTACGGGGCCCATTACCCCACCGAGAGTGAATAACTTGTTCCAGTAACCAGAACTGTGTCTGACGGACGGCCCGTCCATGGAGCACCTAGCACATGACTCAATACACGTTTGATGAAAGCAGCAACCCCCAACCCCAAAACCAGCTTCTAAGGTCTGGCCCCAAGCCGTCGGGACAGCTGCAGCCCCTCACACCTTCTCGAAGCGGTCCTGGTCCCAGGCATCATCATAACCCGAATAGTTACCGGGGAAGTCAGTGGTGTGCACCTACAGCAAACAGAGGGCAGTGAGGCCCAGGCCAAGCCCCAAACCAGGCCTCCTCCTCCTCCTCCTCCCTGTCCCGCCTCCGCTTCTCCTGAGTTCAGATTAGAGCTTACATTGCGAACCCCGAATTCTCCTAGAACCACACGAGTCCGCATTTCCTCCACCGCCTGAGCCGCCGCCATTTCCCACCATTCACTGCAAGAGAAGCCTCCAAATCCACGCGTGCGTACAAGCGGCCAATCGCCGCCGTCTCCGCGGCAACGCTCCGCCTCCTGAACTCATAAATGTCGCGATATCATGCCCCGCCTTCGGCCACGTCCTTCACTTCCGGACGTCAATTGGGGCCAAACATCCGGGTTTCTCCTGTTTGCATTCAGGCTTTTCCTACCTCCCCGTCTCTTCCCTGGACATTTTCTTCACTCGGGCCCAGGTCTCACACGATTCCCACACTCGCGAGCTTCAGCGACGGAAAGCCTCGAGGGACATGGCGACTACGGCGGCGCCGGCCACCGGCGTCCGAAATGGAGCTGGCCCGGAATGGGGAGGCTTCGAAGAAAACATCCAGGTATTGAGAGCTTTGGCCGGCAGCAGCTGACGGCCGTCCCAAGTGTGCTTGATATCCTCTCCCGGGGTCTGGAAGTCGGCTCCATTGCACCAGCTCCTGACCTCTCTGAAAGGGCCAGCCTACAGCTCCAGCCAGCCTCCCTCCGGTCTCTGCCTCCCTGGCACTTTGCGGATGGGTTGGGAAGTCAGGCATAGTGGAGAGCTAGAGGATAAGATTTCCTGGCACTTTTAAAAGATACGCTGTGAGCATAGGCTTGTTTGAGGGTTGGGGAAGGCAGATGGGCTCCACTGCAGCTCTTTAAAGCTTTCACAAGCAAAGTAGGGAAACGACGTGGACTGAAGATAAGTGATAGGTTTTCTGGACTAAAAAAGTGTGGCGACCAAAAGTTGTGCCAGCAAGCGAAAGGAGGGAGTATGGCACGATGGGTAGCAATTCCTGTATCCTCATCCGTGGAAGAGCAAAGCCTCAAACCGTGAGATGAGCAGAGAAAAAAAGAAGGCAGAAGTGGCCCTCACTCTGGGAACCATTGTCTTCACAGGGTGGCGGCTCAGCCGTGATTGATATGGAGAACATGGATGATACCTCAGGCTCCAGCTTCGAGGATATGGGGGAGCTGCATCAGCGCCTGCGTGAGGAAGAAGTAGACGCTGATGCAGCTGCTGCGGAAGAAGAGGATGGGGAGTTCCTTGGCATGAAAGGCTTTAAGGGACAGCTGAGCCGACAGGTGGCTGATCAGGTAAGCAGATGGGAAAGTGGACCCATGTATGTCCCAAGTTGATGTAGTTTTCCAGTTAGAATTACAGAGAAATCTAGCACAGAGTGAGTAACAGTCTAGAGCCAAGAGTTTCATAATACCTATCTCCCTTCAGATGTGGCAGGCAGGGAAGAGACAGGCTTCCAGGGCCTTCAGCTTGTATGCCAACATCGACATCCTGAGACCCTACTTTGATGTGGAGCCTGCCCAGGTCCGAAGCAGGTGAGGAGCCTTCTCAGAAGAGTCTGTCCTCATATCCAGTCCCTCATCCAGACTGCAGTCAGATACTGAGCACGAAGTTCTGCAGTGCTCCATCACCCTAGTCACCAAACCTGTTACTGAATACAACATGGTGAAAGTGTGTTGGCTTCATCCACTGTCTAGGATGTTACCCAGGACTCCTAGGTAACCTGCTCTGTTCTCCCAGGTGGCTCCTCAGAGTGCAGTACATTCTCATTCCTGGGTCAGTCTCCCCAGAGACAAACAGCTCCTCAAAGGCGGGCTCTGCTGCTGCTGCCTTTATCCTTTTTTAAACTCTTCTCTGTCTGTCAACAGAACAACCTGTCCCCGCTGAGTACCAGAGCATAGTCATTAACTGACTTCTTAAGAACTGCAGTCAATCGTGCAGGCTCCATTCTTTGTTTATCCTTCAGCCAATGTTGATACAAAACCCAGGGCCACTATTGATTTGAGTTTTTATTCTGTGATCTGATTCATTGGTGAAGACGGGTGGAGCCTTGCCGCTGAGTGCAGTTCAACATAGTGCTCTAGTACAACCGTGGGATGCACACATGGGGACACTTGAGCATTGAAAGGCTGCAGGGTCCAAAAGGGATGGCATCTTAGAGGAAGTAGTATCTTAACTAAAACAAATAATCAAAAAAACCTTGCTAAAAAACAAAAATAACCAAAGGTACAGTAGGGGTGAGCAGAGAAAGAAATATTCTCTTCTCATTCTGTGGGATTTTTCAAGAAAAATGCCCACTGCCTGGAAGGTAACGATCAGAAAGGGTCAGGACATATACAGCGTCCCTCAGTAGTTGTACTGCTCCCAGGGCATCTACATCTTGGGTCCTCTCAGCCGATGTTTGCCTTGTAGGAAATGGTCAAGTAATCCACTCTCTCCAAGTTTTCCGAGTAGCTGGCCCTCCCCTCCCCTCCCCTCCCCTCCCCTCCCACTCTCATCTTGTATGTCCTCTGGGCCAGCCTCTGGCAGTAGACATGAGGAAGATTCAGACCTTGTCCTCCAGAACCTAAGATAGTGCTGCTTCTGCTCTCTCTCTCCTCTCCCAGGCTCCTGGAATCCATGATCCCTATCAAGATGGTCAACTTCCCCCAGGTGAACAGGGAGAGAGGCATCAGGGCGGAGGGTGGGCCACCAGGCCAAGCCTGAGGAGGTGAGGAGAGAAGAGGCTTCGAAGCCTCCAGTCTGAATGGCTTCTATATTGACAGAAAGTTGCAGGTGAGCTCTATGGACCTCTCATGCTGGTCTTCACACTGGTTGCCATCCTCCTCCATGGCATGAAGACTTCTGATACCATTATCGTAAGCAGAGCACGGGCCTCGGGAAAGGGAAGATGGCAGATATGGGTTGAAAACTGCCTGAGGAGATGATGGTGGAGTGGGACAGGTGCAGCCCCTGCAGAAAGCCCTGGGTGAGGCTGAGATCAGAGGCATCTCAGCCCTACCTAAGCAGAGCTTTCACCCCACAGCGTGAGGGCACCCTGATGGGCACAGCCATTGGCACCTGCTTCGGATACTGGCTAGGTGTCTCATCCTTCATTTATTTCCTTGCCTACCTGTGTAATGCCCAGATCACCATGCTCCAGATGTTGGCACTACTGGTAAGGAGCTGAGCCTGGAGCGGGCAACGGAGAGCCTAAGAGCAGTAAGGCCTTCCAGGAATCTGTGGACCTGGGATGGGAGAAACAGGCCAGAAGATCCCACCGAGGGACCAAAGGCCACTTGAGCCCAAGTGATGATCCTCTCCCCTTCTCCGCAGGGCTATGGTCTCTTTGGGCACTGTATTGTCCTGTTCATCACCTATAACATTCACCTTCACTCCCTCTTCTTCCTCTTCTGGCTGCTGCTCGGTGGGCTCTCTACCCTGCGCATGGTAAGCAGAGCAGGTTTTGCTGGCCACCCTACAAAGGGCTCTACAAGTTCCGCCCTCCATCACTTTGAAAACAGGCCTTCTGAACTGTATACCCGTGGCCCTAGGTAGCAGTGTTGGTGTCCCGGACTGTAGGCCCCACCCAGCGGCTGCTCCTCTGTGGCACACTGGCTGCTCTGCACATGCTCTTTCTGCTCTATCTCCATTTTGCCTACCACAAGGTGGTAGAGGGTAAGTGGTGGCGGGGGGCCTGTGTGGATGGAGACTGGGCTGGATGATGTGACCCAGGGGTCTGCCTACCCAGTTGTCACTCATCCTCCATCCTTCCTCCTTTAGGGATCCTGGACACCCTGGAGGGCCCCAATATCCCACCCATGCAGAGAGTCCCTAGAGACATCCCTGCTCTGCTCCCTGCTGCCAGGCTTCCTGTCTCTGTGGTCAATGCCACCGCCAAGACAATAGCAGTGGCCCTGCAGGCACAGTGACTCCCCCAGCTCTGGAGCACAGCAAGATTAAAGGACAGGACTGAACGTGTGTCTCTTTGATGAGGTCTGTCTGCAGCAACCACTGAGCTGCTGCTGCCTAAACGCCTCCTTGGTATGGGTCTGAAAGGCACAAGGCCGGGAACTCCTGGCCAGGACTGCAAGCCTCTGCAGCCAAGTGCAGAATGTGGGTCAGCTCTTCTGAGACCCTCACCACCTACCCCTTTTTTTCTCTCCTTTCCCCTCTTGTCTTGCTAAGTATAGACTTGGTCATTAAAATACTGATTGAAGTCTGGAACTACAGGTCCTGTTCCAGCCATCTTCCTGTCACCCTGCTTCTGATACACACTCCTGCTCTGTCAGCAGTGGTAATGGCATATGCCTCTGTCCCCTCCCTCAGGCAAGATAAAGGACGGGCGGCCTACTTAGAGCAGGCGTGCAGGCCCCAAGCGTGAGCCACAATCCTCACATATACGGACATCAGGCTTAAGTCTAGGCAGGCTGTGCTTTTGAGAAGCCAGGAAACAATGACAGATGAATAAAAATTTCCACTTCCATCATTCCAAGGACCTTCTGCACGTGGGTCACTGTGAGATGCTGTCCACATAGAGCTGGCATTTGAAGCCAAAGATGGCTTTACTCACTTGGTACTCTGTCCTGCCTCCAATTATTGTTTTTAAGCACCACCAAATTCAGGTTGAGTGTGGTACTTTAGTCCTTTTAATTCCAGTACTTGGAAGGCAGAGACAAGTGAATCTGTGACTTCAAGACAAGCTTGGCCTACAAAGTGAGTTCAAGACCAGTTAGGGACACACAGTGAAACCCTGCAGGGTGCTGGTTAAAATCTGACATTGCTTTTAGGAAGGACTTGCATTCCATCCCCAGCACCCATGGTTGTGGCTCACTACTGTTTGTAAATCCAGCTCCTGGGGCGCCTGCACTCACTGCACAGACACATGCAAACATGTAATTAAAACTAAAATCCAGGGGCTGGAGAGATGGCTTGGTGCAGTAGTTCCCGCTTCCACAGCGGGTGGCTCCAATTTTCCTGTAACTCTAGCACCCTCTTCTGGCTGCTGCAGGCACCTACACACCTGTAGTACATACACTTTTTTTTTTTTTTTTTTTTTTTAAGTAAATTCTAACTAGTAAAAGCTAACAGAGGGAATAGGGCTTTTGACTTTACTGGGTTTTTCTGAGATGGGGAGGACGGTGAAGGGGAGTTCCAGACAAAGTCTCATTATGTAACTGTATTATCTTGAAATTCTATACCAGCCTGGCCTTGAATTTACAGAAATCCACCTGCCTCTCCCTCCCAAGTGCAGGGATTAAAGAAGTGCATCACCACCACTCAGTTTCTAGCTTGCTTTTTTAAAAAGACAAAAAAAATGACACTTCATATTACACTGCTCTGTTGCACAAATGAAGCCCCCATTGCAATCATGGGGATAAAATTTGGCTTCCATGTTCTCCAGCCACTTGACTGGCCCCAGATTCCCACAGCTTCGGGTATCTGACACCCTTTGATTTTGGCAATCCCATTCTCCTGGATGTTAAAACGTCTTCAAGCTGATTCGCCTACCCTACCCTGGGGATTCTGTCCCCAATGGACTGGAATCCTCATGCATGCTACGCCTCTTGTCACTGGGACATGGGGGCGGGGCGCGGTACGGATTAAAGGACCTAGGAACTTCCAAGCTGGACTGAGTGTCTAGGGTCTTGACGAAGGCACGGAATCTCGGGATTTAGATAGATTAAGAATGGAGACCTACTGGAGAATAAGTGAAAGAAGCCGAAATGGCAGCAACGTCTGTCTCAGAGTGACCTGTCTCCACCCTCCCCGTGAGGCTGCATCCCTCTACTACCTACTGTTCACGCTGTCAGGCCCTCGGATCCTAGTTCTTCCCCCTAAGACACGCATCGCGAGCGGGCCGCGTGGTCCAAGCCGGGAGGGGGCGGGGCAAAGAGCCGGTGACGCAACCGTTGCCATAGGAACTCGCCGCCTGCTCCAGCGCAGCAGCTGAAGCTGAGCTGCATCCCGCCCCGGCTGTCCCCGCGAGCCGTGCTGCCCGGCCCGGGGCCCGCAAAGCGGGCGCGGCCTCTAAAGCCGTGAGGGAGAGGACCAGCGCGGGGTGGCTGAAGCTCTGTCCCGGAGCCGACACCGACACCGACACCGTGCCACTCCTCCTTGGCGGCTCGGCGGCTCGGCATCCCGGGCCCGCGCCACGGCCGGGCTCGCTTCTTCGCCGCTGTTGCCTCGGTTCCACCACAGCTTCTGCCGCTGCCACCGCTCGCGCGGCGACCCAAACCGAGACTGCGACCTCAGCCCCCGCCCCCGCCCTTAGCCCGGCCAACTTCTGCCCAGGCCGGGACACCGGCGCCAACCCCCGAGGCCCAATCGTGGGGACCATGCTGCCTAGCTCCATCCAGATTTCAGGGGAGCCGCTGTCTGGCGCCGAGGTGCGGGACATCTGCCGCGGCCTGCGCGACAACGCGGTGCGCCTGCTCTCGCTGCGCGGCTGTCGCCTGTGTGACCGCGACTTCGGCCGCATCTGCCGGGCCCTAGCTGGAGCCACGTCCCTGGCTCAGCTCAACCTTAACCTGGGCGTCGTGTCCAGCCCCAGCCGCATCAAGCAGCTGGCGGAAGCGCTACGGACCAACCGCTCCATCCAGTCCCTCTTGTGAGTGTGTCCCCTCGCAAGGGGGTCCTGGCTACTGCACCCCCTACCACCTCCTGTATCTCCACATTACCTCCCAGTACCGGTTTTCTCACTGTCCCACATTCGCAACCTCTAACACACACCTCATCTTTCTTCTGGGTCCACCACACCCTCCCAGAAACCTGGATTTCTAGACATTGCTCCACATTCAGACCTGCAGGAGAGCTGGGATGCTTAGCACTTCCTGGTAGGGAATGTGGTTCCTCCCCATCCCACGGCCAGTTACCTCATTATAAAGCCATGAAGCCCCTCATTTCTGGGGAAGGATCATCTCCCATGGAAACTACGGCCCAGCCCTCCAGTCCTACCCACTGAAGGATCTCAGAGGACCGTGAGCAAGTGTGCTGGCTCCCCAGTCCATATCCACACACCCCGCCCTATGCAATGTTCTCATTACCAGTTCCTACTTCAGAAAAGAAACCAAATTCTTTTTTCATCGTACTACTTCAAATCTAGAATTTCCATTTTTCTTTCTCATTCTTGTCTCGGGGAGGGGCAGCTTTCCCAAACAGATAAGGCTGGTAATTTATAATTAATCTCATCTCAACCTTCAGCCTACATGGGAGTCCACTGACAGATGCAGGACTTGCCTTGCTGAACCCAGCCCTGGCTCTCCACCCTGCCCTGGTGGCTCTTGACCTAGGGGACTGCATGCTGGGTGATGAAGCCATCAACCTCATTTGTGGCCTCCTCCCTCCAGATGGGGCCAAGTCTGGTGAGCAGGACCCTACTGAGTGCATGGCTGAATGCAGAGAAGGGGGTGTGGCACGGTGCTGAGAGCTGGGAGGGTGCAGTAACAATGTCTTTTTACCCTTCTCAGGAAGGGAGAAACTTAGGGATCAGCCAAGTGGAAACAGTGACCCAGGCAGGCGAGGAGTGAGTAGTTCCCCAATTGCTCCAGACCACTGTGGTCGCAGGCAAGGTGTCTCCCAGACATTAGGCTAACCCCATAGACACAGGGTAGAGAAGGGAATGGAGAAGGGCCTGACTCTACCCATCCTGGATTCTCACTAATGCTCTGCCTAGGTTTGAAGGAGCTAACACTGAGTGCCAACCCTGGCATCACCCCTAAGGGCTGGAGCCGCCTCGCCATTGCTGTGGCCCACAGCTCCCAAGTCCGTGTTCTCAATCTGGACTACAACCCCCTGGGTAAGCTTATGATCATAATCATTCCCCTCAATTTTCACTGATCCTGCCCTACCCAAAACCCTCAGACCACCATTTGCCATAGCAATCCCCACTCAAGTGAGGGAAGATGAATGAGAACACCCTTGGGGGGGGATCTCATAAAGGAGCCATCCTTCTTGGAGTACCAGATGACAAACAGGTAGGTTAAAGCCTCAACCAGAACTTGTGGATCTGAATTGCTTCATCTCCAAATGCTCCTGGCCAGGCATCTTGGTCTTGACCATGACTAAGCATTAACAGACCTGTTATCTCAGATGACTGAGAATTTGCGCTGTCTCCTTAGGTGATCATGTGGCAGGGATGTTAGCTGTAGCTGTGGCCTCAAGCCGTACCCTAGAAGTCCTGGACTTGGAGGGCACAGGGCTCACCAACCAGTCAGCTCAGGTGAGAAGCCATCATGTTTTGGAGATAAGCTAGGGGAAAGGATTGCCTAAATTGCTTAATTTTATAATTTAATATTTATTATATGTGAATGAATGTTTTACCTATGTCTGTGATGCTCATGGAGGCCAGAAGGTGGCATCAGATCGCCTACAACTGGAGTTATAGATGATGAACAGCTGTGTGAGTGCTGGGACCTGAACCCTGGTCCTTAGGAAAAGCAGCCATTCTCTTAACCACCATACCTGTCCTGTGTTTTTTCTTTTCTATGCTCTTCCATTCCCCAGACTCTGCTGGACATGGTAGAAAATTACCCAACAGCTTTGCGGAGCCTGGTATTGGCTGAGAACAGCATTAGCCCAGAGCTGCAGCAGCAGATCTGTGACCTCCTCTCTGAGGGGGAGGAAGAGGAAGAGGTGGCAGGAGGGGCTGATACCCAGGAATGGGGGAGAGGGCGGGAGCCTGCTGCCCACCAGCGAGGTGGCAGCTCCTGGCTGTGCCCCAGCGGTAAGAACCTGGAGAGTGGATGAGAAATAGGTCTGGAAGATTTGGAGCAAGGGGGTGGTGCTGGGAAAGCAGGCCATGGCTTTCATCTATTTGTGATGCTCGATAAGGAATGGATGGTGGCTGAACATCCTTCTGCCCTTCCACAGATCCCAGCTCTCAGATGGTGCTAATGACATCAGGACTAGGGGACAGTCTGCTGGCTGAGACCGAGATGTGACTCTCCGCTTGGGCTTCTGTGCATCATTATATTTGTGTTCCCTCTACCTTTCTCCACATGGCAGGGAAAGGTCCTGGCTGGGGCTCTGGCAGCTCCTGATAGTGATGGGAGGCTCTGGGAGCTGTCACTGGCTAACAGCTTTGGAGGGCGGGGGAGGGGACTCAAACCCAGGGTACTGACTTTGACTTGGCAGCTCTGGCTGTAACCCGCTGGCTCGGAACAGATTTTATAAACTCCACAACCTGGCTTGCAGCTGTAGTCACTGGGGGCTGACCAATGGGAGGAACTGGCAGTACCACCAATCAGCATTAAGGGTGATATCACCCTACAGCTCAGATTCTAAAAGGTCTGCCTAGGTCTAGGACCTAGGGGCCCTGGGAGTCCTGACACCCTAAGATTACGTCAAGGAGCTGGGCTCCATCTACAAGGAAGTTCATTATTCCTGTTATTATTAGTCCTGCTGTTACCTAAGCACCCACTCCCCTTGGGTTGGGCCAATGGAAGCAAAGCAGAATGGGCTAAAGGGGAGTCTCTGGCAAAGACTAGGAAAAGTTGGACTCAAAAAATTAAGTGGGTGCGCGTGGGCACACACACACAAAATGTTAGCTAGGCATGGTGGCACACATCTTTAACCAGCACTTTAGAGGCAGAGGCAAATGGTTCTGTGAATTCCAGGCCAGCATGGTCTACATGAGATGCCATCTCAAAAATAAAACCAAAAATGGGGATTATAGTGGGAGAGAGAAAGTCATTGAGTCAAATTATGTCATACCTGTAAAATAAGTTTTATTTGATTTTAAAAGTCATTAACATGAAAATTTCCCAAGTCTGGGAGTAACAGTCTAGAGCCAAGGTAAAGATGGGGCAGGCCTGACCTGGAGCCTCGCTTGAGGCCCCTGAAGTCCAACCCCGTCTCTGAAAGGGAAGGTGGGAACAGGTAGGGGAGCCCTGAGTGAGTCCACCCTTGTCCCTATGGCCAGCTGGGCCAGACCTATGAGGAGCTCATGCAGAGGAAGAGAGGAATCACAAGTCAGGAGCATCAATGATAGCCTCCCCCAACAGCCAGAGCTCTTGGGTATGAAGAAGAATGGAAAATAACACTGGCAATCAGGGCACTTCCCATGGTAACACCTGGGCTGACTGAATGCAGAGTTTGGGACTCAAATGACTTATTATATTACCTTTGGAGAAGAAGTATTCCAAGAGGAAAGAAAAAGAAAATCAGGAGGCAAGCGGGCACCAGTCAGTGCCAATTTGGTGTGGGCCCCACTCCCACAGGAACAGAGCTACCCTAGTGTGAGCAGAGTTCGGGAGCTGTGGACAGCCCTGAGAGGTGGCAGCGGGAGGAACTGGGCTCAGCTGAGCAGGGTGCCCTGTTCCTGGGCCTGTGTTAGGCTGTCCTTACGGTGCAGGTGGTGCACTCCCATTCTCTTGGGGCTGCGCTGGGGGCGGCTGGAACTGGAAAGGGGCCAAACCCTGCCATCACTGTGGGAAGCACTAGCCCCTTCCTCTGTGCCCTCATTACCAGGCAGCAGGCTCTGGCGCTCTTCCTCAGGGCTGACAGGCAGGTTCAGCATTTCCTCTTCCTCTTCCCTGAGAAAGCCAGAGTCAGGTTCTGTTGGTAGCAAATGTCCACTCTGACGGTGTGGGGAAGGTGGTGGGGCCTCAGAGTGGCTTGGGGAGAAATGCAGCTGTAGCTCAGGGAGTGCATCTCGTCCAAAGGCTGTGCGCTGGACCACAGCAGCAGGAGGTGGGGTGCGGTCCACAAATGCACGCTGCCAGCTGGCCAGCAGGTCCTCCTCAGAGCTGGCAGAACTGGCTGGGGCACTGAGTGCTGAGGGGGCTGGACTAGGCTGGTGATGGGGTGAGCCTTGGACTGAGGAAGGATTGCTAGGCACTGGGCTGCGGTGGACCCGCTCACTCCCCTCCTCCACCAGGCTCAGGGAGATGGCCTGTCGAGTGGCGTAAGTACAGTTGGGTAAGGGGCTGTTGCGAGGAATGCGAATCTTATCCTCAGAAAACTCTATTACCTTCCGACCAGGATAGAACGGGTGTGGTGGAGATGGAGTAGGGTAGGGACTCAGCTTCTCAAAGGCCGGCAGGGGCAGCTCCTCCTCTGGGGAGCCTCCTGCAGTACTCACAGAGCAGCATTCCCCATTGGGTTGTGGAGAGGGACTGCCAGGAGCTGGGGGGCTGGCTGAGTCACCTGGAGCATCCCCACTCATGTCCACATGCACGAACACATCCTCAGCTAAGGGGCGCCCAGCACTGCCTGACTGGGCTGAGTTGAGCAGGAGAGACTCTGGTTTCTCCAACACCCGAGCAATGACTGAGGCTGGCACCACAGTCCCTGCAGCCAGGCTGGAAGAAGGGCTGGGGCCGGCAGCCTCCTGACCACTACGCAGATGTTTCCTAACCATGTCCTGTAGCTCACAGGGCAGCTAGAAGAAGATAAGGGGAGGGAGATGAATGAGCCCTGCTCAAGATAGCTTGACCCACAGCAAAAGCCACAGCCACCATGTCCTAGTTAACCCTGTGCACTTCAGCTTTTAAGCTTCTACACAACCTCACTTCAGAGAAATAAAATCGGTATGGTATTTAACATGAAGTTAACCAGCTCTACTGCTAAGATGGGAACATCCATCTCCTCTGCCTCAGGTGGTTTGTGCCAAAAGCAGACTTGCAGAGCTGTACTACAGAGCTGCAAGTACCTCCAGTTCTGCAGGCCAGCTCAACCTTGGGTTAGAGGCAGAGGCAGAGGCTTTCTTAGCACCCCTTCTTCCTGCACAGACCCCTCGGACTGAAGAGTACCTTACAGAACAGTAACAGGCCCTCGGCGGTACCCAGGACCTCAGCAGGGCTAAACAGCTTCAAGTGAAACCCGGGGGCAAAAGGAAGGCAAGTGGAAAGGGGGTCAGAGGAAGTAAGTAGCAAGGCCAAGAAACAAGCTGGACGGAGTCCTGAAAAGGGAATGGTGGCGGGTAGGTGAGTCACTCACATCAGCAAACTTGTGGTTCCGGAAGTGGGATTTGTTGCACTTGAGGAGCTGCACAGCCAAGTTGCAGTCTAGCCGGTACCGCTCCTGCAGACAAAGAAAGACCTGCTTAAAGGCCAGCCCAGCCCAGCCAAGGGTAGAAGATGTAGCCACACTGAAGATGGGCACATACATTGAGCTCTTCCAGCTTATTGATGGTATTCTTGGCATCCAGTAGCTTGTTAGTCAGCTCCACAATCTCCCAGTCCAGCGTCTTTCTATCCATCTCAGCCTTCTTGATCTGAAGCACAGACTTGTGGTAAAGCCAGCCCAGACCTCAGGCAGCCCTCTCCCCCCGCACCCCCCACCTCCAGCTCAAAGACATAAGGCCACAGGCACTAGGGAAGCCAAGGCAGACAGAGCAGACAACCGACAACAGACAGAAGGAGACTTGGCATTTCTCCTGCTCTGCAGGCTGCTCATGAGAGGGGGCTTTCTGAGAAAGACCTAATGCCACGGGACCCAGGACAGAGACAGAAACTAGCCATCCCTGCAGGCACCAGGCAAGGCACTAACGTCTCGGAGGCGGTGACTAGAGCCAAGGACTAAAGCCTGGGTGAGAGCTGTTTCCAGGACCAGCTAAGAGTGGGGCGCCTATGAGATTAGCTGGATGGGCAAGGAGGGAGCTGCAGACTCAGACGCAGCTTTCTCATCTTCAGCTCCCTGAACGTGTACCTAGAGCCTAGGCTTGCTGTCCTGCAGCGGGGAGGGAGGCTGGGAAAGCTCTGAGGGCTGCTGTCGGCCAGCACCCTGCCACAGCCAAGAGCGCCTTCCCCAGGTGGAGGCTCCGACTACTAAATGACGGGGCCTCCCGGTGACGGGCCTCCCGGTGACGGGCCTCCCGGTGCATGTGTTCATGTACGCAAGGGGCAGAGGGAAACATCCAGGGCCCACAACCCCTGGTATGGACCAAGGAGGCTAGGAGCAGGGAGAAAAAACCACACAAACTCAGACGCAACTGCAAAAATCCAGCTGTGGCTAAGGGAGGCCTGAGAGGAGAATGCAGCAGCAGCGGTGGCAGCGTGAGGGGAGACAGAGAGAAGAGAAACAGTATGAGCGTTAAGACAGTCCTGAGTGCACAGCACACTGCAGCCCCCTCCCCAACACTGCCCTGCCCCACCTTTCCCAAGCCTCAGGGTGGAAGGCACCCCCCGACAAGTCCTGGCCCACTGCTATGCCACAGCACAGTGCCAGCCAAACTGTCCTTCTCAGCACAGTACCAGCGTGTGCAGCTTGTCCTCAAGCTCCTGATTGGTCCGCTGGGACGCTGTGTAGCTGTTCTGCAACCTACAGAATACAAGGCAGAGAGCCCTGGTCAAGACCCTGCTCTTTAGACCCTACCAAGCTTGCTCCTCTACATGCCAGTCTGGGAAAGTAGTCCTAGAGTCTCTGAGTAAGGTCAGGTGGGAGACATCCAGTCCCGTATTCCCACACCTGCGGAATTTGTCTTTAAACTTGTCCAGCTCCTCGCGGCTCTGGCCTAACTCCAGCTCCAGGCAGTCTTGCCCTATTTCCAGTTCCCTCTCCAAGGCCTCAGTGCGTCTGGTAGCCGAGGCCAGGCGTCGGCGAAGCTCCTCATTCTCCTGCTGCAAAAGTCTGGGGTGGGGGACAGGAGCCATCAGAGACAGCTAACCATGAAGTGCCGGAAGGATTGGGGAAGAAGAGGACAGGCAAATGGTCTAGGGAGACTCTCTCTATGCAGGCCCTCTGACCTCAAGCAAGGCCTAGGTTGGAGGTGGGAAGAGGTGGAAGCAGGGTGTATGGTGTAAACGTTCCACTGTGCCTCTCCCGGTACAGAAGAACACTAGGTCAGGACAGAAGGCCCTAGCTCCCAACCAGCCTCTGGTTACCACCCAAGGCAGCAGTCACCAAGCCTTACAGCTCTAGTTTCCCCACTTAACAATCAGGCTTCTCCATTATTAATCTCCCGGGAATCCAGGCCAGCACTGCTGTTCTCCAGAGGTCTCAAATGCTGACAGAAAGGGCTTTAAGAGGCAGCTGGCACCGGTGGATCACTCTCTAGAGCCAGGAGCTGGGCAAAGGCTCTTCGCAAGGCCAGGTCCTCAGCCCATAGATCAAGGCAACCCGTTTTCCCAGAAAGAACATGTCCAACTCTGAGCCCCGTCCAACCTTTCCCTCTGCCAGTATTACTAGTCCAGGGCTGTGTGGGGCCGAGAAAGGCTATGAAGATAGCCCAACACAAAAAAATCATAAACTTAATTGAAAACAAACTTTTTTTCTGTGATTTTTGTTTGTTTTGTAATTGAAGTCTATGGTTCTAGAGCATGAACAACTGTAGGTCAGAAGTTGGAATGTCACAAGGCCAGAGTAAGGAGAAGCCTGGTAGTAGCAGCAGTCTACAGCAGGAGGCGAAAGGGGCAGAGCGCACAGGACAGTGATGGGCAGCCAGTACTCACTTCATCCTCTCTGCATCCGTCAGGGGCTCCTGGGCAAAAAAGAGGAAAAGCCTGAGACTCAACTCTAGCCTCCTGGCTGGCTCACACTCCAAACAGCCCTGGGAAGGGCTGTGTTACAGAAGAATAACAGCCCTCTAGAGATGGGTGAAACCCAGTCATGTCTGGGTGAGCTTAGAGTGCCTCTCCCATGCCAACCAGAAACTTCTAGAACCTCTTCCAACATCTACCCTTAATCCTAAGGCCATCTTCAAAGGGGACCAAGTACCCATACCATCTCTCCCCAAAATGAGAACACCTCTCAGATGTCCAAGCTCCTCACAAGCATGGCCCATGGTGCCAAGTAGCTCAAGTGCCACCTCCTTAGGCTCCCTACAGAGGCCAAGTTGAATGACTTTCCTCCACCACAGAGGCCTAGAGAGAGTCCAGCTCCCCACAGCCAGGGCCTGGACTGCCTGTTACAGGGGGAACTGTAGTGTTTGGGAACAATTCTGCAGAGCTCAGAAGACTAAGGCTCCCTGGGACATGAACACACACAGACAGGTCCACTGACTGCCACAGCTGTATCAGCAAAGCCATTCTCTCGCTAACACATGACTAGCACTTCAGGCCTGAGAAGCTGGCTGACAGTTCTCTTCAGGGGCCCGTTTCTGCCAGCCAGGGCCAGATACCAGTCTTGCTGACCTCTTGCTCGAGCCGGGACACAGGGATTTCCAGGCGCAGCTCTCGATGCTCTGGAGGAGCCTTCCGGTAAGGTTTCTTAGCAGGGGCAGCACTGGTCATTCTGAAAGGTGCAGGCTCGTCCAGCTGCCAAGAGAAGCCGGGAAGACATAGGCACAGAGATGTGCGTAAGAGGCTTTTAAGGGCTACCAAGATGGCTCAGAGGTAAAGGCACTTACTGCTCCCGACAACCTGACTTCTGTCCTCAGACCCCATGATGGAAGGACAGAACGGACTCCCACAAGCTAACCCTGACCACTATAGCTGGTACTGTGGCACATGCACACCCGTGTCAAACACATCTTCCCACACACAAAATAACTAAATGGAAAATAAATTCTAAGCAGCTGTTAGACTGAGAATTTGAGGAAGACAGTCAGCACTGCACTGTGTCAGTACTGACGGTCAGAGGTCTGCTAGAAACGAGGGCAAGAATCTGGTGGAGAACAAGACAGGTGGGACAGGCAGGCAGGCAGGCCCCAGGGGAGCAGGCTCTGCTCCGGGAGTGGGGAGTGGGGAGTGGGGTGGGGAACTTAAGAGCAGCCCGTACTACTCTTGTGGCCACAGAGAGCTGTCAAAGCATCAATTCTCCTCAACTCTAAACTGGGCTAAAGCAGCATCAGTCTCATAGGGCTGCTGTAAAGACTGTACCAGTCTGTGAGAACAGTGCCACAGTTAGCTGGGCAGTGGCAGCACATGCCTTTAATCTCATCAATCAAAGGCAGACGAAGGTGGATCTCTGTGAGTTCAAGGCCAGCCTGGTCTACGGAGTGAGTTCCAGGACAACCACGAAAAAAAACAAAAAAAAGAACAATGCCAGATCAGGCTGCACACACAGTGGCCCACACTTTTGATCAAAGCACTCAGGAGGCAGAGGTAGGTGGAACTCTGAGCTGGAGGCCTAGTCTATACATAGTGAGTTTCAGGGCAGTCAGAACTCCATACTGGAACCATGCCTTAATAAACAAACAGAGAAAGACAAAGCCAGTGATTTATATTTGTAATCCCAAGTACTGGGGAGGCAGAAGCAGAGGGTCCTAAATTTAATGTTAACCTGGGCATTGTCAGACTATTTACAACAGGGATTAAAAACAGTGCCCAGCACTTAAGTAATGTTAAATACAGCTTTGCTTTCTATAAATTGTGCACAAACCTTAAAAGTCTGAGGATACTGACCCAACCCAGGCTCCTAGATGAGTATCTCCAAGCTGAGAGCACTCTCTGGACACTGCCAACAAAGGTCAAGCCCATCAAACATGTTCTTTTTTTCTACTAGCTTCCACTAAAAGAGAGCACCCATGAGGCAGCTCGCTGAAGAGAAGCAAATGGGGGCACGGGTCATCAGGACCTACCGTCTGCTGGTTGGCAGCTCTCTCTGTTCGGCTGTCCTGGAGTTAGTTTTCAGCTCTCCACATCCCACGGCCCCTCCACTTCCTCTAGCCAAGAGCTCCTGAAACCAGAGAAGGGAAGAAAGTGGATACCAGGTGCTAGCTGCCTGCCTGCCTGCCTGCCTGCCCAGTTTGTGACATGGAAGGGTCCCAGAAAGCAGCAAGCAGGGAGACACAGGACAGGGTTTGGGGAACGCAGCAGATGTAGGGGGATCATTAGTCTGGTAGTGGCATGGGTCACGTAAAGAAGCAGCAACCGCAGTAAAGAATACCTGCCTTTCCCTCCACCCATGTCTATACACACACTCACTGTCTCCATTTACCACATACCCGCCCTGGAATAGGTCCGCTACTTTTCTTTTTTGTTTTGTTTGAGACAGGGTTTCTTTGTGTAGCCCCAGCTCTCCCGGAACTTGTTCTGTAGATCACACTGGCCTTGAACTCACAGAGATCTGCCTGCCTCCACCTCCTGAATTCTGGAATTAAAAGTGTGCACCACCACTACCTGGCAGGTCTGGTACTGTTCTTTTGTGTGTGCACATGTGTGTTTGTTTTTGTTTTTCAAGACAAGGTTTCTTGGTGTAACAGCTCTGGAGCTCACTCTGTAGACCAGGCTGGCCTCAATCTCTGCCTCCCCAGTGCTGGAATTATAGGTGTGCCCACTACTGCCCAGAATCTGGTATTCTTATTCCTACCTACTGTTCTGCTCATCTGGGCTTCTTGGAGTCTATAAACAGTTAGGAAATTTGGGGAACAAAGATTGTAAATGAGCCGACCAAGGGGCTAGCAGAGGAGCAAGATGACAATGGTACTGGAGAGTGCCCCTAGCAATGGTTCTACAAGAAGCCCAGAGACCATTTCTGTGTACAATGGTGGTCATGAAACTTAGCAATGAGCAAAGGTTGCTCTACAAAGGAAAACCTGAAACTCAGCAATTAGGGGCAATGGTTCTCAATCAGGGTGAGTTTTCCCCTGCTTCTCTCAGGGACAACCAGCAAATGTCTAGAGATATTTTTAGTTTTCAAAATCTGCAGAGGAAGAGGTACCACTGCTAAGTCAAGACCCAGACACTGACGAATCATCCTACGAGGCACAGGACAGCCACCCTAACAAAGAGCCAGCAAAGGGCCAACAGTGCCGAGGTAGAGAACTGCTGGTATAAAAGTCCAGCAGTGGGGCTGGCAGGGTCGTTCAACAGGTGAAGGTGCTTGCTGTCAAGCCTGATGAGCCAAGCTTAAGCTCTGGGTGTCACGTGGTGGAAGGAAGGAAGGCAGGAGAGCACTGACTCCCACAGGTGGTCCTCTGCCCTCCACACGTGCACTGTGGCAAGCACGTGCTACACACATTCACTCAAAATGAATGGAATAAAAAATTTAAACCCAAGTCTGGGAGCTGAGAGCTGTGTTTCCCGGCCCAGGGCTGCTCTGGCACACTGAGGTGCCTGGGTAACATGCTTCCCCACTGCAGAAGCCTGCTCCACAGCCATGCACATGGGCATCAAGTGACCTGGCAGGTGCCCTCAGCTTCCTGGGATTCTGAGAAGCAGCATCTGTAATGAGCTGGGCGGCAGCACGAGGGCAGCAGGCACCACAGTGATCACTGGAAATAGTAACCCTAGGTGGCTTTCTGGGCAGAAAAAACAATCTCTTCCAACCCCCATCAACCCAAACAGAGCTAGGGGCTGAAGCATGTGCTCCTACTGTTGGGACATGCCCTGGCCAAGACTCCTGTCACATTCCAGCAGGGCCTGGGGCAGCAGGGTGGGGGCAAAGGAGGGCGGGGAAGCAGAGTAGTCTCTCCCCTATACAGTCCCTGGACTGGGTTTGGGGGAGGCTAGTAGAGCAGGCGCACAAGCCGCCAGCCTCCGCCCCTCTGACAGGAGGCAGAACGTGTCCCCACAGGGCACAAGCAGCATGCTGTCGGGCTGACTCCCTGCACAGGAATCTGGGAGGGCAAGAAAGGACACTACATTCCTGGGGGAAGGGGAACAAACAAGATAAACCACAGGTCCTCTGTGGCTGTCCTCCAGAGGGCCCTGGAGCAGGGACGCCTGTAGCCTGAGGGAGGGGCCTAGAAAAGCCCCAAACCAGTACAGGTACCTGGCCCTAACACTCAGAGGTGTACATATGTAGGTGTGGGTGCCTGGAAAACAAGGAGAACCAAAGCCATGAACTAAAGGCTAGACAGGCAGGCAACGGAGCTTCGAGAAAATGATGGGAAAGCTCCCAGAAGCGAGGCACTGCCTTCTCCCGTCCCTTCTTACAGCCAGCTAGCTCTCTGTGGCCTTCCTGTCTGTCTCATCTCCCTCCACCCCCACCCCAGGGCTGAGGAACCCTTCATTCTGCAAGCTCCTTGTGTGCTTTTTCCTCCAACCTCAGCCTCTTCTTTACTTACCTGGCCCAGGCCCTGCCAAAGCTCATAGTCCCTTCTAGCACCAGGGCACTTCTAAGAACAGTGGGCAGGCAGGGCAGACACACACTCAGGCACCTGGGAGGAACCCTATCCGTGGGCAGAGCTGCCTCACTGAGGCACCACATCCTATAGCTTGCCCTGCCTTACTCTGACCGGAAGTCCTGGTTGCAGCTATGGGTATGTTTTATTTTTAGGGTTCTCTGAGACTAGAGGCAATCTTGTTTGCTGAATTGGGTGGGGGACAATGTGAGTGTGACAAGGACAGAGATAGAGTCTAAGGATGGAATGAGGTAAAAGGTTACTTCTCTATCAGACACTTCAATGTGTCAGGGTCACAAGAAGGGAAACACTCCGGACTAGGGAAATAGGGGGAATGAGCCCTACACCCCAAGGCAGATCTGTGCTACACTCTACCCCATGTCCATAAATACCAGAACATGTTGGGACACCTGGGCCTCTGTTTCAACTCCCTAAGTCTACTGAGTGCCCTGAATCCAACTGTAAGGGGCAGCACTGGACAGACAACAGGCCTGGCATTAGAAAAGATTAGAAAGGAGAACAGGGAAGAGTGAGGAACAGCTGGATTCAATGGCCCCCAAGCCAGGAGAAAATAAAAAGATGAGTTAGAAGACATCAAAGCAGTCTCACCAGGCAGTCTGAGCTACCAGCTGTAGCCTCCACTGACCACAACTCTTTTATTTAAAGGTTTTCCAGAGTTCAGCCCAAGGAAGACTTCTAACCCTGTGCTGAGAAGAGAAGGTCCCCTGGGTCACCATGAGCAAGCCACAGCCAAGGTTGGCACATGGGGCCTCTAGCGGCCAAGCTGATCCTTTGGAAGGAGAATTTGGCAGTGAGCAGGGAAGAACTCTACTCCCAACTACCTGGGCCTTAGGAGCAGGACCAGATGACTAGGGGAGGGGTCTGGACTAAAGAGCTGTGCCCAGGTGGAAGCCCTGGCTGATCCAGCATGGGCTGTGGCTCTTTAGAGTCAACCTGCTGACCTGCAGTGGGAGACGCCCAAATACCCTGAAGCAGGAGGAGAAGAAGGGATTCTCCTCAGCCCCACCACCCCACCCAACCCTAGCTAACCTTCCTGTCTCCTTCCTTTGCTACATAGCATTCATTCTTCACTATCCAAAGTCAGTTCAGAGGAAAAAGTCCCTCCTATCTGCTGGGGAGGAGGGTGATAGTCTGCTAATTGCCATGTTGCAATCTGCCAGTCAACTCAACCGCCTGTTGCCACCTGCCCTGTATTAAATACCTTCTCCCTGATTACAGCCCATGGGGCACGATTAGCTGTCTTCAGAGAACAAAGTCTACTTTCATTAGAAATGGGACTCAGCACGCACAGAGGACTGGCACTGTGAACGCACTGAGCAGCTGAGCAGAGTGCAGACAGATAAGAATGGGGCATCTGAGCAGGAGCAGGCTAGCAAGTGTCAGTTACTCAGAGGACACCACTCTAGCCAGGAGATGGGCCTCAGAGCTTTCCCCTTTTGTAGGTGGGGATGGCCAGGGGCTTCCACTGATGCTAGCGATCGCTGCTCCTGGAGATGGACGGACGAACCCTCTTCAGATCCCTGACTCACTCAAACTGCTATCTATCCTCACTCCGCTTCCAACAAGTGTTCCCAAGGACGACAGCCTGGAAAGTCCTCCTACTTCTTCCTGCATTCTACTGAGGCCTGCCCAAGGCCCAGCAAGGACTCGGAGGGCACCATCCCCATCCCACCACTGGTACAGAAGAGGGAACGGGACTAAATCTAAAATGGATGCCCTCTGCCCTTTCCCACACCGGCCTTCTGCCATCAGCAGCCTCCTCCAGCTCCTCAGACGCTGTACTATCAGTGTGAACAAGCTCACCAACCTTATCAGCATCCTACCCAACTAGACCATCTCCCTACTACCCACTTACACTTCCTTTAGGAAAGGACATCATTTATCTGGCCTCAGATTATTGTGAATCCTACTGATAAGTCTGCTCACAGCTTCGAATGAACCAAATTAGTGGAGAAACTTGAGGGGTCAATGGACTGACTTTTTGAATTAGGGTAGGAGCCACACTACAAGAATCTTTAACTTTCTTTGTAATGCTTCCAAGAGAAGTTGGTAATCACTACTGCTTTCTAAATGAAGGAAATTCAGCCCTACTGAGAAGACAGCTGAGCAATGTGTATAGCCTTAATTCCCCAGGAACCTAGCAGGATATAAATAGGTAATAAAATGAAGACCATACCTTCTGAAAGGCCCCATCAGCCCAAATCCCAGCATCCTAATCACACAGGAAACAAAGCATTGCCTTAACTTTCCTGAGCCACATGCCTTGGATAGTCTCTGAGCTCTGCAACCTGGCGAAGTTGCACATCAAGGGGTGACAGCACACTTGGCCTATAAACCTAGATGGCTCTGAAGCTTCTGAAACCAGCCTTCACCTCTGTTTAAGCCCCAAACACGAAGCACTCTGCTGCAAGGGTTAACTCTATGGCCAAACGACCCAGCAATATAGCCCTTAGAACTACCCATGAAGATCCCCATCTCTCCAGTGCAGCCCCTCCACTCTGCCTGCTGTGAAGAGAACAGTCCTTAGTACAATGCTGATCCACAAAAGCTGGATTTAGCCTTCCCCACTGCACCCTCACCCCCTTTTCATGTGCCTCAGCCCCCAGTTTCCGGCATGCAGCTGTTTCTGAGGTACATGAGCAAAGCCCTCAGCAATCCTGGGCGCGTGGCAGGCAGGCAGCCAGCCAGCAGCTCACAGGGTGGGGCCTGGGCAAAGATGCTGCTCTAGGCTGATGACTAGGGTAGAAGATGCCAGTCTGTGTCCAGACCAGCCCTGCCGGTCTCCAATTCATGCCTTTGGGCAAGTTCAAGCTCCCCCTCTTGGGCAAGCTGCCTGTAGCTCTCCCCTGGCCCCTGCCTACACTAAGCCGAAGGTACAAAAAGGAGAGAGCCATTCTAATCACAGTAATCATGAAGTCTCAGAACTAGTACTGGCTCCCCATCTGAACAAACCCCGAGTCTATCCACTTGGCCTCTCTCTCACCCAGAGGAGAGAGACTGCTGATGGCGGTGCAAGCAAACCAAACCCTCCTCAACACAAGGGGTGCCAAGTGTCCAAACCACAGCCTGACCATACCCCTCCTGAGGAAGATGAAAGGAGAGCCGCAGCCCTGCCAGCCTTCCTCTTCCCTGTTCTAGTCAGCGCCCAGCGCAAACTCCCATCAGCTTCTTAACTCCCTACTACATTTCTTAGGGCTCCTGGAAGCACCTAAGCCCCTCACACTCACAGACGCCCCCACACTGTAGTGGGCCCTCACACTCACAGACGCCCTTCCCACACTGTAGTGGGCCCTCACACTCACAGACGCCCTTCTCACACTGTAGTGGGCCCTCACACTCACAGACGCCCTTCCCACACTGTAGTGGGCCCTCACACTCACAGACGCCCCCACACTGTAGTGGGCCCCTGCCTTCTCCCTCTCAGCCCACAGGAACAGAAACTGCTGGGAGGACTTGCAAGTCTCAAGGCTCCAGGCCAGCCTCACCTTCAAATCCCGGAGACAGTTTATGTAAAGGGCTACTTGTTGGACCAGCAGAAAGAACAAGGCAAGTGCTCTTCTTGAGATTGTCAGATGCCCCTTCTCTGTTCCAAGTATCGAGGAAAGGCCTTCTTCATGCCAAGCAATCTCCCGGGAAAGGCCAGGCCCTTTCCTGGGCTTAAAAAAATACAAAGCCTGGTCCTGCTCTGTCTCACTGACACACCCTTCCAGTTCTCGGCTAAAGTCCACCTGACACTGAATGGAAGCAGGTGAGACCAAACTCCACCTCTCGGAGCAGCACAGACCAGTGGGAACTACATCATTACAGGGATCCCTGAACCTGATACTCAGTTAACTCCTCTCTCTGACCAAGAAGTCTCCAGAGCCACGCTAAGGGAAGCCTCAATCTCCTAACCAAGAAGAGAACCTAGCCGGTGCTGACGGCGCACTCCTTTAATCCCAGCACGTAGGAGGCAGAGGCAGGTGGATCTCTGAGTTCAAGGCTAGCATGGTCTACACAGTGTGAGTTCTAGGATAGCCAGGGCTACACAGAGAAACTGTCTCAAAACAAAACAACAAAAACCAAAACCCCCAACTGAACAAGATAAGCTAACTTCCTGCTCTGACTGAGAATAATGGCGGGCCAGCCACATTCACCGTCTACAAAGAGGTCTGCAAGAGTCCCTAACCCTATCCTACCTCCACCTGTCTCTGAGGCAGAGAAGCAAGCCGGAACAGCATGGTAACTAAGGGAGTCTCCAACTCTCTGTTGCTAAAAGCACAGAAAAGAATGCAAACACTAATGGATTTGTTTTGTGGGAGAGTGAGGTTTCTGGTATGGAAGGGGTGAGAGGCAGAAGAGTCCTGTGATAGCTCATCTCTCTTCTGGCCATGAACGGTGTAGTGTTTTGAGTGAGACTGGCCCCTTACACTCACACACTCCAATACTTAGTCCTCATTTCATAAAACTGTTGGTGAAGGATTAGGTGGTGCGGCCTTGCCCACTAGGGATAGGTAGGCTTTGTGGTTTCAAATGACTCCTACCATCGTCTGTCTGTCCCTGTCTCTCTCACTGACACAGGCTGTGGATCAAGACAGAAGCTCTCAGCTGTTCAATGACTCTGTCATCACAGATTCTGAAACTGTAACCCAAATGAAATGCTTTCTTTTCTAAGTTGCTTTCACCATGGTGTATCGCACAGCAACAGGAAAGACAGAGGAGGTCTATCCCATCCACATCATGAAAAAGAGAAAGGAAGGGGCCCAGAAAGCAGAAGGGACAAGACGGGGAAAGAGGCAGGTGCCAGCCTGGCAGGGAATGCAGAGAATGCAGACTGCTGGTGGCACCCAGGCCGTTAGCTAGCCCAAGTCACACTCACAGGGTTAGTGTCTTCTCCCAGCCAGCCAGCTCTGCTGGTTAGTGCTGTTAGCAACAGACTCATGGTAGACACCCTCCAGGCACTCCATATAAACAGACAGCTGGTTGTGTGAGCAGCCCAACTCCGGAGCTGCAAAGAGAGAGCACAGAAGACAGAGCTGCAAGATCCCTAAGGAATAGGCTGTACTCTTTTGTCCCAGACAGCACCTCCACCTTACTGTGGGACTCTCAGGGGCTTCCCACCAGCAGAAGGCACTCCTGAGGAGACCAACAACCCACCTTGCCCACACTGACTCCAGCTTACTGGCCCACACAACAAGGCTCTCTGATTGGTCGAGGGAAAGAAGCTATTGTGGAAGGCAGCTCCCTGTCTCTCTAGTTCCCAGACATTGCTGCCAGGCTGCACCAGGGCTCTGGACACTGGCTTATGAGAACAAACTCTCCCACAGCTGCAGCTCCCACCCATTCAGGCCTATGCCAGCAGTATATTCCACCTCCTTCCACAGGCTCTGAGGGAAAGGACTGTGAGAGACTAGCTAGGAGGGGGTGGTTGTCAAAGGCCGTGACAAGAGCTGCATTAGAACACACAGGACAATGGAGCAGTGTGCGGCCCAGCCTAGAAATGGACCAGTCGGGGAAAGCTGGCACACGGCCACCTCAGTTTCTATAAGACCAGACAGATGACTTCCCAGGGAGCCCTCAGAAGACCCCAGAAAGTGCACATGAAAGCACAGCCAGGTTCTCCAGCCTCAAACAGGGGCTCTTCCACCCTCTCAGAATCTTAGTCTTCCCAATACAGAATCCAATTACATCCCAATCCCCTTACATCTTCCCAAACCCTCCAGAAACATCCTGGGGATGGGATATATAATACAGCTTAGTGACTTTGAAGTAAGTGCCAGGGACAACAGTGGAATATGACAAGATGTGTCACCTGGGGGAGCAGGACAGGAAATTTGCTTCCCACATTTAATAAAAAGAAAAAGAGGGGGGTGTATGCTGAAAATATGGCTCAGTAGTTGAGTACTTACTTATCATGTGCAAGACTCTGGATGGCACCCAATATAGCACCGCAAAAAAAAAAAAAAAAAAAAAAAAAAAAAAAAGCTAACAGATTTTTGAATTGTCCACTCACTGAGAACCCCATATTTTCTGCCTACTGACCCTAAGCTTAAAAAATCCAGCACCTGACTGGAGAAAAGACAACGGTCTACAAGAGTAATTCTTAACCTTCCTAATGTGGTCACCTTTTAATATAGTCCTTCATGCTGTGCTGATCCCCAACCATTGAATTATTTTGTTTGTAACTCATAACTATAATTTTGCTACTGTTATGAATCATAATGTAAATATCTGTGGTTTTCAGTGGTCTTAGGAGATCCCTTTGGAAGAGCTGTTTGACCCCCAAAGGGGTCTCAACTCATGGGTAGGGTCACTGGTCTAGACAACCACTAACTATTCCTAAAAGCCCTGACCTTTCCCTAGACAAGGAAGAAAGCTTGCTCACTGATAGACAGCCTTCAAAGCCCTCATCCACAAGAAGTCCAAGAAAATAGCTAGGTCTGGTTGGTTTGCTTTCTAAAGGAAGAACAGCAAGTGTGGTATGATAGCACATGCCTTAACCACAGCACTCAGGAGGCAGAGGCAGTTGGATTTCTGCTATGTTCAAAGCCAGCTGGGTCTACATAGTGAGTTCCAGGACAGCCAGGGCTGTGGTGGAAATGTTCTCTGTATGCTGTAAATAAAGAGCTGTTTTGCTCTGTGTAGAGCACTGTAGAAGTGGGTGGGAAAAATCAGAGTAGAGACAGACAGAAGGAGGGCAGAGTCAGTCAGTCTCTGTTCAGCCACCCAAGAAGCGTGTAGGATCCAGGTGAGCTAAGGGCCATGGGCCACTGCCAGATGGCAGATAGATTACTAAAAATGGGTTGATTAAGATGAAAGAGCTAGCTAGCAATGTGCTTGAGACATAGGTCAAACAGTATGAAATTAATATAAGCGTCTAAATCATTTTTAGGGGGAAAAGCCGCCGCGGGCAAAGTCCGAACTTCTGGCCCAAATGGGGCGAAATCTTTTACAACGTAGGGCTGCACAGAAACCTTTGTTTCAAACAAAGGAGTAGATCACGAGGAGTGATGGTGGGTACGCAAAAGCCCTACACAGAGGCTGAGGGAGGACCCAAAGTTGGAGGATAGTTTGAGCTTACCTTGTCTCAAAAAGAAGAAAAGTAGACCCAATCTAGCCTAGGCTCCAGAGTGAGATTTTATCTGGGGGAAGAAAAAAAATCCTAAGAACTGGAAAGGCCTTACTAGAGAGATCTCATCTGTTTTAACCTGCTCAGGAAGAATGGGCTGGGTTACACAGCAACCAGGGCTGCTCAGCACTTTCTCACAGCTAAGGACCCAGATTTTCTGTCTAACAGAGGGGACACAGGTTAACAGTGACTCAGTGTGGCACACACTTTGAGACCACTGAGGACAAGCAACTAACTCAGGCAGAGATTTGAGGCCAGACAAAACTGCTCTTCAGAGAACTGGGAGCTTTTCCTCACCTGACTGCAGATTCATGCTGGAGTACACTGCATATTTGAAGAGATCCTATCATCCAGAAACAAATGACTTTGGTATTTGTTGAGAACCTTACAGACTATTCCCATCAACTACAGTAGAAAGGAAAATGCAAAGACTAAACAGTGACTCGGCCACCAGCCCATTTCAGAAGAACATCAGGGGGGAGCCTGAGAACTAAGACCAAAACGGGCACAAAGTAAGTTCCTGCCTTCCTTTGATGATGAACAGTGATGTGGACCCATAAGCAGAATAAAGCCTTTCTCCCTCAAGTTGCTTTAGTCATGGTGTTTCATCATAGCATCACCTGACTAAGACACACTGGCTGTCAGCAACCTTCTCTCTAGTACTAGATTCCAACCCACCACCCACTGCTCACACACTGGGGAGGTCACGATCAACCTGGGGAGGCTGACAGACATACTGTGGTCCAAGAGACAGGGCAGCGCTGCAATTTCATTTTCAGCTCCCAGCAGCCACTGAACCAAATCCTTCTAACTAGGATGAGGAATGTCTCCACACACGGCAAACACTGAGCACTGGAAAAGAGGTTCTAACAAAGCTCCACAGAGACTTACAGTTTGGAAAGGAGAGCAGGAACGGTATGCACCAGGCATGGCAGCAGATCCTAACCTATAATCCAGGTGTTCAGGAAACAAGAGGTGACAAGTTTGAAGTCATTCTGAGCTACACAGCAAGACCCTGTTTTGTTGTTTTGTTTGTTTTAGGGGGTGGGGAGGAAGCTTCTCACAGAAGTGTCCTGGTAGATGGAGACATGGACTGAGTACAGTGTACAAGTCAAAGGGGCTATGTAAACAGATGCTGTGACAGGTAGGGAGCAGTGACAAGTATGGAGCCACAGTCAACAGCTTACATGGGGTATCATGATGGTGACTTACTCTAAAGGGCTGTACTGCCTAGTTGTTTTGGCTTTTTTTTTTTTTTTTTTTGCCAACTTTACATAAGCTAGTGTCATCTTCGAACAGGGATCTCAATTAAGAAAAATGTTTTCCAGCTAGAGAGATGGCTCAGAGGTTAAGAGCACTGACTGTTCTTCCACAGGTCCTGAGTTCAATCCCCAGCAACCACATGGTGGCTCACAACCATCTATGATGATATCTGGTGCCCTCTGCTGTATACTGTATACATAATAAATAAATAAATCTTAAAAAAAAAAAAAAGAAGAAGAAGAAAGAAAAGAAAAATGCTTTCATCAGACTGACCTGTAGGCAAGTCTGTTAGACTATTCTCTTGATTACTAAATGATACTGAAGGACACAGACCACTGTGGACAGCAGACTGACCAAGCTATGGGTCAAATCATAGTAAGAACGACCCCTCCATGATCTCTGCTTTGGTTTTTGCTCTGGTTTCCCCAATTATGGATTATAACACAGACATTTAAATGAAATAAACCTTTTCCTTTCCAAGGAAATGGGTTTGGTAATGGGTTTTTGTTTGTTGGTTTGGTCGAGACAGCTTCCTAGCTGTCCTGGAACTCACTCTGTAGACCAGGTTGGCCTTGAACCTCACCTGCCTCTGCCCTACCTCCAGAGCTGGGATTAAAGATGCTCACTGGCCACCACCCATTTTTTTTTTTTTTTTTTTTAGTGAGCACTGGTGTCTTGCTTGTGTGTATGCCTGTTGGGTCCCCTGGAACTGGAGTTACAGACAGTTGTGAGCTGCCATGTGGGTGCCGGGAATTGAACCTGGGTCCTGTGGAAGAGCAGCCAGTGTTTATCACAGCAACAGAAAGCAAACCAGGGCAAGGGCCAGAATGCAAGGTGCTTTTTTGCATGACAAGCTAAAAAGGATAAACTCTGAATTAAATAAGGAAGAACAACAGCATTTCTAAAGACATGGGTTAAGTCTGTCTTGTTTTGGAGACAGGGCCCCAGTATATAGCTCAGGCTATTCTGGAACTCAAAAATGTACCCTGGTACCTGAGTGCTTGGATTATAGGCTCGCTTGCCATCATGCTTGCTAGGGCAATCTTTAATAGGAAAACCTGGTAGACTGAAGCAGAGAGAAGACCTACCATATTTCATTCATCCTAATATATGCCTCACATTACCCCAAGAACTGGAAACACAAAAGTAATAAGACGAGTTCTTGTTCTTAGGACACTTAATAGTCCTGTGAGAGTCAAAATAGGCAAATACAGTATTAGAAGCAAGCATAAAAGAAAGGAATTAAAGAGAAGCAGAGTCCTAAAGACAGGGGCTTTGTTTAAGACAAGATCTGAAGGACAAAAAGGAAGGCTGAAGAAAGCAAGGAGAGGGGTCCAGGAATGCAGGCAACAGCATCGTATACAAAAACCCAAAAGCTGGAAAAATGAGCAAAGTCCAGATGGCTGGTAAGAAACTCATCTCCCAGGAGTGCTGAGCCAGGCCAATATGCAGAGGAAAGGACAAGCAGATCCCAGGGAGTTCCAGGCAAGACAATGCTGCAAAGGGAGACCTCGCCTAAAAAAGGCATAATGCCGTTTTGTGGTCTCTGATGGGCATCTACATTCAATCACACATAACTACACACATAATTTAAAAAAAAAAAAAAAAAAAAAAAAAAAAACCTCAAACCAGGAGGAGGTGGTGGCACAGGCCTTTAATTCCAGCACTTGAGGCAGAGGCAGGCAGATTTCTGAGTTCAAGGCCAGCCTGGTCTACAGAGCAAATGCCAGGACTACAGAGAGAAACCCTGCTTCAAAAAACAAAACTCTTTAAAAAAATAAAAGCCTATCCAGGTGAGAAACAAAGACTCCTACCTATCAGAAGGTTCTTCAAGTCTGGTGAGAAGGCTATTATTACGGATGAGATCTTAAATAATCCTCAAATCTAGGCATTTCAAGATAAAACTAATTTCCACAATGGTAAGGCAGGAGGACTGGTTCAAAACCTCCTACCCTCACCTGCAGCCTGTTACTTGCTAAGATGTAATCTGAAAGCAGCAAGTCTGCAGATTTCACTACAACACAAAGGTGCTCTCTGTGAAGAGAACGAGTTGCAGCAGGTATAACTCCTGCCCAAATCAAATCAAGGCTCAGTATGTTACCCTGGGATCTGTGGCTTCTAAGACAACAAAGGAGGGGACAGGGCTGCCAGGAGCCACACAGATAGACAAGTTCATTAGGGGGCAGCCAGGACGGATGTCCCAGGGACACAGACCTGGGCCTCCAAGTCCCCTAAAATCCAGTTATATACAAGGCACATGCCTGCTGGCAGGGTAGAAAGCCACTTATGAAGACAAAGATGGCCCTAAAGGTGTGTTAAATAGACAGAACGTGACTGAAAGAAGTTAGTCAAATCTGAAGCTGGCCTCTGCCCCTGCCTGGAAAACCAGATTCACTCATACCCTGCACCAGACTGTACAGCTTCAGAATAGGAACACGTTTTCCATTTTCACCAAATACAAAAGAAGCTATTTAAAATACCACCTAGGGGCTGGAGAGATGGCTCAGCGGTTAAGAGCACCCTCTGCTCTTCCAGAGGACCCGGGTTCGATTCCCAGCACCCACATGGCAGCTAACAACTGTCTGTAGTTCCAGTTCCAGGCAAAACACCAAGGCAAATAAATAAATAAAGTTTAAAAAAAAAAAATAAAATAAAAAAAAAATAAAAAAAAAAATAAAATACCACCTAGTTTTTCTTCTTCATAGACTGCTATTTTCTTTTTTTTAATAAATCTTTTTTTTTTTAATTTTATGTGAATTGGTGTTTTGCCTGCATGTATAACTGTGTAAGGGTGTCAGATCTTGGAATTACAGACAGTTGTTAGCTGCCATGTGCATGCTGGGAATCAAACTCAGGTCCTCTGGAAGAACAATCAGTGCTCTTAACTGCTGAGCTATCTCTCCAGCCCCTGCTATTTTCAAAGAATAATTACATACAGACTATGATTTAATACTGTGACAACTTTATCTCCTCATGTTAGTGACCAGAAACAATGCCAGCCTTAATGTTTATATCTACATTAACACAAAGAAACATATCCCTCTTTAGAATGTGTTTGAATGCTGTGTTTTGAAAATAGGTCTTTTACACAGATAGCCCTAGCTAGCCTAAACTCCTAAGGCCATCCTCATGTCTGTCTCTGGCCAGGGGCACTGCCAAGCCTGAGTTAAAATGGATCCAATGTCATTTTGCAACAGATAGTTAGAGAGAGAGAGAGAGAGTGAGTGTGTGTGTGTGTGTGTGTGTGTGTGTGTGTGTGTGTGTGTACGGCACCACAACAAGATGAAGTCCAGAAAAGACTTCAAAATAGCCAAAGGACAGACAAACCTGAACTGGAGGCAGTCAGGCAAGAGACACAGATCGCCTCTAGGCTAATATTTAAACGTAACTGCACCTTCGAGTACACCTGTAGTGCCCCCATGCTGAGGCAAAAGCCTAGGAAATGTTGTAGGTTCAATTCAGTCATAGGGTACATGCCTAGCATATGTGAAGCCCAAGGTTCCAGAACCACACAGGAGCTTCGGCAAGCTGGACCACACACACACAAAAAAGGCAACTTCATATAAATATCTGGGTGGGGAGGAGACTGGAGACCTATCTCAGTGTTAAGAGCATGTACCCAGAGGACCCAAGTTCAATTCCCAGAACCCAATCAGGTGGATCACAAGCATGAGTAACTCTAATCCCAGGGGATCCTATACCTCTATCTTCTAAGGGCACCTGCAGTCACACACACATACCCATACCCCCCCCCCCAACACACGCACTCTCTCTTAAAAACAAAATAAATATATTTTAAATCATAATGATAATTAACTATTTTTTAGTCAGAGTCTTATTATGTAGCCCTGACTGGTCTGGAACTTGCTAAGCAAACCAGACTGGCCTCCAATTCAGAGATCCACCTGCCTTTGCTTCTTCCTCTGCCTCTTGAGTACTAGGAAGAAAGGTATATACCACTATGGCTAGCCCCAAAATAAATTTTTTAAAAAGTAATTAAATTTGCTAGAAGGTGGTGGAGTACACCTTCAATCCCAGCACTCAGGAGGCAGAGGCAGGAGGATCTCTGTGAGTTCTGAGGCCAGCCTGGTCTACAGAGCCAGGACTACAGAGAAACCCTGCCTCAAAAAAAAAAGTTAAGGGGCTGGAGAGATGGCTCAGTGGTTAAGAGCACCGTCTGCTCTTCCAGAGGACCCGGGTTCGATTCCCAGCACCCACATGGCAGCTCACAACTGTCTGTAGCTTCAGTTCCAGGCAAACACCAAGGCAAATAAATAAATAAATAAAGGTTTAAAAAAAAAAAAAAGTTAAATTTAAAAAGCACACCAGCTCAGGTTCAGAGTTTCAGAGGTTAAGAGAGAGTGCTGGCTGGCTGTTCTTCCAGAGGTCCTGAGTTCAACTCCCAGCAACCACATGGTGGCTCACAACCAT
>PVIH01019975.1:0-33779 GCA_004025045.1 Sigmodon hispidus | reverse complement strand
CATAGTAAAAATGGCAATTCTACCAAAGGCAATCTACAGATTCAATGCACTGCCCATCAAAATCCCAACACAATATTTTTTGGACCTTGAAAGAACAATACTCAATTTCATTTGGAATAACAGGAAAGCCAGGATTGCCAAAACAATCTTACTCAACAAAAGAACCTCAGGAGGTATCACCATCCCTGATTTCAAGCTACACTATAGAGCTATAGTAATAAAAACAACCTGGTACTGGCATAAAAACAGACTTGTGGGTCAATGGAATAGAATTGAGGATCCAGACATTAATCCAAAAACCTATGAACATCTGATCTTGACAAAGAGGCCCAAAACATTCAATGGGAAAAAGATAGTATATTTAACAAATGGTGTTGGCATAGCTGGATGGATGGAAGAGTGTAGAAAAATGCAAATAGTTCCGAGCCTGTCACCCTGCACAAAACTCAAATGCAAGTGGATCAAAGACCTCAACTTAAACCCAGCCACTTTGAACTTGATAGAAAAGAAAGTGGGAGATACACTTCTACAAATTGGCACAGGCGACCACTTCCTAAATATAACACCAGTGGCAGAGACACTAAGACCAACAATCAATAAGTGGGATCTCCTGAAGCTAGGAAGCTTCTTCAAAGCCAAGGACACTGTCAGTAGGACAAAACGTCAGCCTACAGAATGGGAAAAGATCTTCACCAACCCTACAATTGATAGAGGACTGATTTCTAAGGTATATAAAGAGCTCAAGAATTTAGAGCCCAAAACCTTGAATAACCCTATCAAAAAATGGGGTCCAGATCTAAAAAAGGAATTCTCAGCAGAGGAACTACGAATGGCTGAAAGGCACCTGAAAAAGTGCTCTTCATCTTTAGCCATCAGAGAAATGCAAATCAAAACAACTTTGAGATACCACCTAACACCTGTTAGATTGGCTAAGATAAAAGGCACAGATGACAGCCTATGTTGGAGAGGATGTGGAATAAGGGGGACACTCCTCCATTGTTGGTGGGAGTGTAAGCTTGTTCAGCCACTTTGGAATGCAATATGGCGGTTTCTTAGAAAATTGAGAATCAATCTCTCCATGGACCCAGCACTTCTGGGTGTATACCCTAAAGAGGCACATTCACACTCCAAAGGTATTAACTCAATAATGTTCATAGCAGCATTATTTGTAATAGCAAGAACCTGGAAACAACCTAGATGTCCCTCAACTGAAGAATGGATTAACAAACTGTGGTATATCTACACAATGGAATTCTACTCAGCAGTAAGAAAAAATGATATCCTCAAATTCGCAGGCAAATGGATGGATTTGGAGAATATCTTCCTGATCGAGGTATCACACTCTCAGAAAGATAAGCAGAGGATGTACTCACTCATTAGTGGTCTCTAAACAAACAAACAAGAAAAAAAGCCAAGCATGCCCATGGGGCAAACCACAACCACTGAACATCTTGGGATCAGAAACACCCTGGACTGACCCTTTGGACCCCACTCCAACTATAGGAACACCTGACTCACTCTTGAGGGAGGGTAGACAAAACCGGATTTGGCCAGGAGTGGAGACTGATCCAAGCATTATTGGGTCAGTGGAACCATAGGACTGTCTGCTCCCTGCCCAGGGAGGGGATGAGGAATTGCGGAGAAGAAAAAATGACCTGATGTGGCGGGAGGGGATGGGACCTTGAATAAGGATATATAGGGATGGAAAAAAAAAATTCAGAGGGAAATCTGAACACAAAGTAAATATATGTGTAGCAGTCTTATTTGCATTATCACCCTTGATAAGTCATGCTTATGATTTATATCTTCTATATAGTTACTGTTAATTTTTCAGCATTTTAAATTCATTTTATTGCTTTTTTGATAAATACAAAATAAAGAAGGAAAAAAAAAAAAAAAGAATGCTGAGAGCCAAACTTGAATCTTCTACAAGTGTAACAAGTGCTATTAGTGGATAAGCCAACTCTTCAGCCAGATTTGAAAGACACCAAAAGAAAAGAAGACTATGAAAATTGAAAAAAACTGAAGCAAAACAGTATTTTAAATCTTTGATCAAACAAAACAGACTCTGCCATTAAAAATGGTGGTTTCATAATTTCATACACATACCTTATGTGCATTGATTATGTTCTAACACTTCCTTTTGATTTTTAAATTTAAATTTTATTTATCTAATTAATTTTTTTGAGACAGGGTCTTATTATATAATCTCTAGCTGGCCAGGACCTCACTAGCTAGACCAGGCTGGTCTCAACTCTCAGAGATCTCTTTCTCTCTCCCTTTGTATCCAGAATACATGTGGGAATAAAAACATATGCTTCCGTGCCTGGTCTTCCCTTTTTAGTTTTTATTCAATTTTTGTGTTGGTGATGTATAAACACACCTATGAGTAGGTGGGAATGCATGGCCAAGTAGAGGCCAGAGGAAGACAAAGTATGTTTTTCTCTATCACTTTCATCATCACCATCATTATTATTTTGAGACAAGATCTTTTGCAGAACTCGAAGAATGCAATTTTAGCCTCGTTGACTGATCAGCAAGCTCCCAGAATTCTGTTTGCCCGTGTTAGGGTTATAAGGCACCAACAGCCCCGTCTGGCTTTTTCACATGGGTGCTGCGGATTTGAACTCAGGTTGCCTTGTTTTCATTGTAAATTATCTTACCCCCTGAGCTATCTCCCCAGACCCTCCCCTGTTATCTTAGTATTTCTCCTTGTCACTCTTGTCAACTCCCTTCTTCCCAACAAGCCTTTTTCCTGCTTCCATGTCTAATTTTTTTTTAATTTCACATCTTATTGCATTTAAGTCTAGTTGCTTTCATGAGTACAGTTGGGGGAGTTCTTTACTTGAGCAAGGGAAACTTAACAATGCCCGTACCACTGAGAAATATGTCTCCTATCTTATGATCATTACCTGCCCATTTCTTCTCAGAGAGGGATGGGACCTCACAAAACCCCACTCACCACCCTCGGTGGAATGTTGTGTCTTGTGCAGAACATCACCATTGCTGGGCGCTGGGCATTCACAGTACAGCAACCATGTGCAGAAGATGTAAGCATTTCATAGCACCCATCCCCCACCTTCAGGCTCTTCCACTCTTCCTGTGTCTTGGTCAGGTGACGCACATGTCCATTTAGGGCTGAGTGCTCAAATGTCACTTATCCTCAGTCCTCTAGACAGTTAGGAATCTCAGCATTAACTGTTGCTCATTGCAAACAGAATGGCACTCACCTGCCAACACTGCCATTTCTGTTAACATACTCAATAAGAGTGTGGAAGCTAGCACACATCCCTTTTCTCATTTAACTTCAAACCACACAAACACACAAACCATATTCTTAGTACTATTAAGAAAGGCATTCTGAGTTAGGTGGCGGCGGAATACACCTTTAATCCCAGCACTCAGGAGGATCTCTGTGAGTTCCACGACAGCCAGGACTACACAGAAAAACCCTGCCTGGAAAAACTGGAAAAAAAAATCTGATCAACCTAAAAATCTCCTTTATTAGTTTAATGCCTTTCCAAAAATACAGCCATAGCAACCGAGTATTTCTTTCAGACTCCTGTGTATTTACATAAATATGTGTGTTTCTATAGCAACTAGAGTGTTGTGTAGTCTTTCACCTACTTACATGAATAACACCTTGGTGTACTCAACTGGGATGTCCTGCATCTCTAGCTGAGCTGCTCCACTGCCCCCTCACTGGGAGGGGCCCTTGATTGGCTCTGGGCCCTCATAGAAAACTCCCTTTGTAACTAACAGCCAGTAGTCCCCAGCTCCAGCTCCTCAGGCACAAGGGTTCCAGGATCTTTCTACAGCTCTGTTGGGTTCAAAGTAGCCTTTGGTCTTTTCTGTTTGTATTCCCGTTGTTATAGCGTTCAACCCAAGTTTCAACATTTTAATCATTAAAATTGCATTGATGTACTGTGTGTGCTTGGTGTGTCACAGTCTTGCTTATGGAGGTCAGAGGACAATTTGCAGAAACCATTTTTCTCCTACCATGTGGATTCAGGGCTGGAACTCAGGTTGTCAGGCTTGAAGGCACATGAGCCATCTCATCAACCCATTAGAATGTCTTGTTACTATTTATTTATTGTATATGTTTGTGCACATGAAAACCATGACACACATGTGCAGGTCGGAGGACATCCTGCTGAAGTCAGTTCTGTCCTTCCACTGGTGGTTTCTGGGGTTTGAACCCAGGTGGTTAGTTTTGGTAGCAAGCACTGTTACTCACTGAGTATGGCGTTCAGGGGCATTAAGTACATTCCTGGTCACCACACTCAGGCTTAGCAGAATGCCTTTATTTTTAACCAACTGAAATTGGACAGCCCTTAAACATTAATTGTCCATACCTTCTCCCCCATTTTAATTCCATTTGCTAAATAATAAACTCAATCAGTCCTACAGAGGATTATCTCTGTGCTTCAGGGGAAGCAGCAGAGATGTAAGGCAAAGTTTTCTCAGTTGAGAAACCTCTATAGAGGGAAGCAAATCCACCAGCCTAGATCACCCAAACTCTTCAGAAGTGAGTGTTCACATATGACCATTGTATTGGGCCACTGAGTTTTAGATATTTTGTTGAGAAGCAATGGCCAACTTATACACACTGATGTCTACTTTATTTGCACCCCCTTTCTTTCTTTTGTTATATTATCTTTTTTCTTTCCCTGTTAAAACAGTTACTGTTTTAACTTTCTACTAATTTTTGGAGAAATCATTTCTCTCCTCATTTTGTACAATAAGTTTCTTCTCAGTTTTCTTTTGCTTCCACTTTCCAAGTCCTGGTATCACCAAGTCCTGGAGCCCTTACACAGCAAAGTCTGATTTCACTAAGGTTTTATTTGCAATAAGACTCGTAGACCCTGGATTCTTTCTAAATTTATAATGTGTTTATGGGAAAGACAGAGGAAGCATTCTTTTAGAGCATGTCCACAGTTTTCCATGAACTACTTTAGTGTACATCTAAACAATCTCAGATCAATGCACCCCCATCCCTCCAAAGCACCCAGGGACCAAAGTGTGGGAAGTAAGAGAAGGCACCTGAATCTGCAGGTTTCTTTACATCGAGCTGTATTGAAATGCTGATACATATTTAATATATTAAAATTATGTGTATAGTATATTTTTTTTGAGATAGGATTTCATGCAGCCCAAGTGGCCCTTGAACTCATTATGAATCAAAGGCTGGCCTTGAACTCTTGACCTTTCTGCCTCTTATCTCCAAGCGTTGGGATTACAGATGTACCTACCTCATTGCATTGAGTTCTCTGGCAAATCTACCCTCAAAATTATCTGTGCTGACAACAGATAGGTAGGCCACACCACTCAATCTAACAACTGCATTTTATAAAGGACTTTGCAAGAGTAAATTAAGTCAAGTTGACCATTGTGTCCTGGAAGTTAGGCATTTAATAGATGACACTATCAATAAATAGATGACACTATTTATTGATATACTTTGGCTTTTTAAAGCAAACCTGCTGAGAAATAGGTGAAAAAAATGAATAGGTATTTAGTAATTTAAAAATCATTATTATTATTATTATTATTGAAACAGAATCTCTATGAAGCCCTGATTATTATGGACTCACTATGTGGCCTAGGCTGTCCTTGAACTCACAGAGATCCACTTGCCACTGCCTCCCAAGTCCTAGGATTAAAGACATGCACCACAGCTTTGAGTAGGTGTTTTATGAAATTTAGGCTGTAGATAGCATTACTAGAAGCTAAAATTTTCATGTATTAGGAGGGCAACCTCGACTTTGTAGAATTGCTTAGCTCTTTCCACTGTTCCATGCCAACTTGAACCGGAGAATGTCCCTGACCAGAGTTCCTGTGAACATGTTGCTGAATTTCTGATCGTCAGCTTTCTCCAATGATGAAGACAAATACACGCCATATATGTACTTTGTTGCAACAAGTTAAAAAAAAAAAAGACAGATGTAGAACTCCTCACGTTTCTAAATTGTGGAGGACACAAAAGGCTGCTGAGTTATTTATTCTGTAGCTCATTCATGATCATGTCATACCATTGATAGTGATATTTAATTCAGCTCATTCCATGATCTCATGCCATCGTTGGTGAGAGTGCACTGCCCACTTTCTGCCATTTCCCCTTCTGTGACACCTCCACAGTCCTTTTTCCTGAATACTTCATGATTCATGGGTACTACCAACTGCCAGCAGGGGAACCTAAAGGCACAGTGCTCTTGATTTGGAGTTGTTATGCTGATCTTGCCACATGGTGTCACTGTTGAAACAGGTACTCTTGTCGCTGGGATCTGATGCCAGACAATCTTAGTGAATGTGAAAATACCTTTGTGGAATTTGGTGATGACACCATATTCAGTCTCCTGGACTAATTATTCTGCTTAAGTCTGTTTTTGTGTACGATGGAAATGAAGCTGCAAGACCACTGTGTGAACAGGAGGGATGCTGTTCCCTGCCCTGTGCTGGTAGTTTCCTGCCAACTTTACATAAGCTAGAGTCATCATAGAGAAGGGAGCCTCAAATTAGAAAAGGCCTCTGTAAGAGCAGGCTGTAGGAAATTCTGTAGGGAATTTTCTTAATTAGTGGCTGATGGGGAAGGAGGGCCCAGCCCATTATAGGTGGTACCCTCTCTGGGATGGTGGTCCTGGGTTCTATAACAAAGTAGGCTGAGCAAGCTGGTAAGCAGCTCCATGGCCTCTGCATCAGCCCCTGTCTCCAGATTCCTGCCCTTTTTGAGTTTTTCCTTTGATTATGAGGAGTGATATAGAAGTGTAAGCCAGCTCTCTGCTCCATCATGGCGCAAGATCAAGGTGAAAAGGAGAACCCCATGCGGGAGCTTCGCATCCGTAAACTCTGTCTCAATATCTGTGTTGGGGAGAGCGGGGACCCGTGCAGCCAAGGTGTTGGAGCAGCTCACAGGCCAGACGCCTGTATTTTCCAAAGCCAGATACACCGTCAGGTTTTTTGGCATCAGGAGAAAAGATTGCTCTTCACTGCACTGTTCACGGAGCCAAGGCAGAAGAAATTCTGGAGAAAGGCCTGAAAGTGCAGGAGTATGAGTTGCAGAAAAATTACTTTTCAGATACTGGAAAGTTTGGCTTTGGGATTCAAGAACACATTGATCTGGGCATCAAATATGACCCAAGCATTGGGATCTATGGCCTGGACTTCTATGTGGTGCTGGGTAGGCCAGGTTTCAGCATCACAGACAAGAAGCACAGGACAGGCTGCATTGGGGCTCAGCACAGAATCAGCAAAGAGGAAGCCATGCGCTGGTTCCAGCAGAAGTACAATGGGATCATCCTTCCCGGCAAATAAATTTTATCCAAGAAGCCAATAAAATTTTCTCAGAAAAAAAAAAAAAAAGAAGTGTAAGCCAAATAAACCCTTTGCTCCCCAAGTTGCTTTGGTCACAGTGTTTTATCAAAGCAATAGTAACTAACCCTAATTAAGATATGCCCGTAGCTGAGATTCTGTTCTGGCCCCTTGGGTAATTGCTTCCATCTTCTAGTTCACATTCAGAAGCTCTGTGATGGAGAAAGGGGGAGTTCTTCCCATGTGACAAGTACTAATCCATGCTCAAATAACTGACATTCTTCTTCCTGCCTATTGATTTTCTGGTTCTTGCCACAGAGACTATTGTAGGAAAGCCAGCATTGACAAAGGCTTGGAAGCACTCATCTGGATGATTCTTTGAATATGAGTTCTTTGGGCCTGGAGCTTTTTGCTTACACTCACATGACAGGCTGGAGTTCAGAAACAGTAAGTACTGAAAGATGGTTGGAGCATCATCATTTGTGCCCTATCTTGTCTTTCAAGCCAGAACCTTTAAAGGTGTTAAAAATGACTGGAGCTGAGCATGGTTGTGAACATTTGCCCATCATTCAGAGGGTTGAGACAAAAGGAACTTGAGTTTAAGACTACCCCAGGCACGCGCACACACACACACACACACACACACACACACACACACACACACACACACACACAGCCTACCAATGGGTAGGAAGGACACAGTGGTACTTGAGATAAATAGTTTAACCCCAAAACTAGATGAACAACATGACTCCATCTCACTTGCTTTTTGCTTATGTTTCTCTGTTGTCTAAACTGAATTAGCATGATGATGTTTCAGAAATGCCACCTAGGAGATAGTAGTCCCAAAAGATTATATTAGAGCTGAAAAGTTCCTAGCTCTTAGTAAAATCATAGTTGTGTTTGTAATGATTCTGGTGTAAAAACTCTACTGTGCTGACAGTCATAAAAAACACAGCATACACAATTATAGATAGCATATAATACTTGATAATGATAATAAATAACACTGTTGATTTATCCATTTACTGTGGTATTCTTGCTTTTACTTTTTACTTTAAATTAAAAAATATTATTCTGTGTGTGTCTGCGTAGTGTATAGATGTATGTGTGTGTGTGTGTCTGTGTAGTGTATAGATGTGTGTGTGTCTGTGTAGTGTATAGATGTGTGTGTGTGTGTGTGTGTGTGTGTGTGTGGAGTATTGGGGAGGTCAGAGGTCAATGTCAGGTATCTTCCTCCATCATTCACCATTTTTGAGACAAAGCCTCTGACTAATCATATAGCTCACTGATTGCCTAGACTGTCTGGTTAGTGTGCTCTGAAGATCTACCCACCTTACCCTTACCAGTCCCATACATATTACAGATGGAAGCCATCCTTCCTCACTTTTTATGTGAGTGCTTTGGATTTGAACTCAGGTCCTCATGCTTACATGAAGGCACTTTCTTGGCTGAGCACCCAAGTGTTGTGGGTTATTCACCAGAGAAGACTTCTTGCACATGGGCTTCAGCCAATAGAAAGTCCTTATTAGCCTGCCAGCAACTACGCTGGGTATTCAGGGGCCCAGTATAGTCCCAAGCCTTTCTTGGGGTGAGCTTCAAGCACAAAAACCATGTCCTGGGTTGGCATGCTTTAGGTAACAAGAACAGTCAGGTAGAAGTGGAACTACAGCAGCTTTCCCAGAACTGTTTGGACTTTGATGGATTAGGTCTTTGTTTTCATTTTGGCAGGTGGTGCTGTCCATATACTGAGTTTTATGGCCTTTCCATTGAGGAGTTAATTGTGCTAAGGTCTGAGGGCCTACTAAGGTCTGGGGCCCTGTACACAGGCCCTGTGCTATACTTGTAAACCATTATGTTCAGCTACACTTCTAATTTAAAAAGTATCCTAAAGAGGACTGGAGAGATGCTTCAGTGGTTAAGAGTATTTGCTGATCTTATAGATCAGGGTTTTGGTTTTCAGCCCCCAGGTTGTGTGGCTCAGCTGTCTGTTACTCCAATTCCAGGGAATTTGATGTCATTTTATGGCCTCTGTGTGCACATGTACTGCACATACATATATGTAGGCATGCACATATACTTAAATAACTAAACAAACAAATAAGTACAAATAGGGATGGGGATGGTGAAGGAGATTCCCACATTGTGGGGGCTCCTTTCCAGATCCAGGATTAGGCACAAACCACACCAAACACCTGTTTTCACGGAGAGCCTTTGTTAAGCTGGAAGGAAAAGTTAAGTGGCTACTTTCTGACTCAGGCTGATAAACAGCAGCCAATGAATTTGAAGGTGTCATTCTTAAGAGGAGAAGAAGGGGAGGTCTGTGGTAGAGTGGGCTAGGGTGTGGAGGTAAAGAAGATAGGGGAAAGGGGACAGGGGAAAGGGGGCAGGAATATTTGTCCTGGAGGGGCAAAGGACTGCCTCTGCAGAGAGCAGAGACAGATGTGGTTCATAGGCAAATGGCAGTTTACAAAGGTAAAGTGGGAAACCCTATGTCAGGATGAGGTGTGTAATTTTAGTTGGGCATGTTAATTAATTAGGTGAGCCAAAGGGGGCTTCTGATTGCTGGATTGTGGTAGTCAGCCCCAGGAGGAGGAAGTGGACAAATCAGCCTTAGGAATGTAATCTTAACAGTTTTTAGCAAGGCAGAAGGAATGGGGAAAAAGGGTAAGGCGTGCCAGAGCCATGTGTTCAAGTTGGCTAGTGTTCTGCAGATGTGGCTCAGCCCTGGGTAATGAAATGCACAAACCAGGGATGGTGACACATGCTTGTAATCCTAGCATTTAGGAGGTGGAAGAAGGATCAGTTCAAGTTCAAGGCCATATTTACTTCCATAAAGAGTTCAAGGCCAACCTTAACTATATAACATCCTATCTCAAGAAGAAGGCACTATTGAAGCTTGCTATACTAGGCTAGTAACACCCTTAGACATCTCTGGCTTATCATGGCTCTTTATCACATCAGAAAGCCACATCAGGTGACATTCACATTGGGTTGCTTTATAACCTCTTATAACTCTAGCTTCAGGGGATTTTCACACTCTTCTTAGGCCTTAGAGGACACCTGCACACATGTAATGTGAACACACACACACACACACACACACACATACACTGGGGGTGGGAGGAGAATAACATAGATCTTTTAAAAAAGTAGATGCAAAGATGCTAGATTTTGTTTGCCTGCTTGGGAAGTACTAGGAATTGGCCTAGGACCACACACACACTCTGGCAAATGGTCTATTGTGTTATACTTGCAGCCCAAGATGCTGACTTTTGATGACACATCATCCTTGGATCTGTGAGCCTGGTAATTGCAGAGATGTATATCTTCTTGTGGGAAGAAAAAAATCATTCAAGCTTTTCTAAATACTCACTAAAATATGGTTTATTTTCTCTTTATTAATTTGGGTAATATTAACCTCTATAGTAGGTTAACATCACTTCCCAAAAGACTAACACACTAAAAATACATTTCTGTCATAGTTTCCCCCACCAAACTGGTAGGGAAACTTTTGATATCACTAGTCAGGGCCCAACCTCCTTCCGTCTTGTGGCTCTGGCCTTTGCTAGGTTCTCAGAATCCTTTTTACTTAGTTGATGGGTTGGGAGGCTGGTGTAGAGCCAACACATGTTTCTTAATCCCTGCCCTAATGTTACAGCACCACAGCAATGTTTTCTAGTTACAACTGGTCCTGCTAACAGGAGGCTGGGGATGCAGCCCCAGCTGGAGCTTTTCATCCAAGTAATGCTGCACTTAAGGAGGGATCATGTAGATCAAAACATTCGCCTACAGACAACCAGAGAGCATGGAAGCACGACTACCAACAAATTCTGTGGAAATTATTACTTTAATAATGTAAATGTAATATGCATTTCCAAATATCAGTACTGTAGTTCAGCACCCTTCCCTGTAGTGTAAGAAGTAGCTATGTTTTTTAATATATTGCTATTTTTACTTAGAATTTTTACTTGGCTCAACCACTTGGAGAAGAAACTGACATGATTTTGAAATGGAAGATTTGGGTAATCCCATGACTCAGCAAATCCATCAGCACCACGACTCAGTGAATTTATGACCATCATTGGTAAGGATTTATTTTCCAATCAAAAATCTCAGACAACTAAATAGTGCAAACAGTTGCATATTTAAGTAAATCTTGGTGGTTTTATTTTTCAACAAGATGGCATTTGAAGAGCAGGAAAAATTGACCTGATTCATATGAGAGAGAAATCAATTTGTCCTGACTGCTACTGTCAAGAAAAGAGCATGTGAAGCAGAATAAGGTAGAAAAGACCAGTTATTAGCGACTGATTTATTTAGTGGTTTTCTTACAGAGCAGCTTGTACTGCCTGTTTGCCAAGCATGACTTCACTTGGACCTGAAACAGAATGATCTGGAGAAATCGCTGAAACAATGGGTGAGTGACCTCACAACCTGCTGACTGCTGCTATGCTTCTGGAAAGCCTCGCTCGCTTGCGAGCGCCACCTTGTGGTTTTGAGGTATAAAATGAGGAAGCGAACTGGACCCAGGACCGAGGTTTTTTTCAGGTTCTGTTCTGGCTTCGGTCCACTGGTGACACCGCCTCTCCTCCTCAGCTCTCATTGGTGTTAGAGTGCTTACTCCAGAAAGATTCCTGCTACACATGTCTGTCTGTCTGTCTGTCTGTCTGTCTGTCTGTATTTCCTCCTCTCTCTCTTTTCTTTTTCTTTCTCCTTTCTTCCCCTCTCTCCTCTAGATTCTTTTTTTCTTTTCTTTTAACTTTTCTTTTTCTCTCATATATTACATCCCGACTACAGTTTCTGTCCCCCCCATTACTCCTAGTACCCCCCACCTCCCTCAGATCAACTCCTCTGTTCCCTTAAGGAAGGAAGGAAGGAGGGAAGAAAAGAAGAAAGAGCAGACCTCCCAAGGACATCCACTGAACATGACCTAACAAGCCTGATAGGACTGGGCACAAACCCTCATATGAGGGCTAAATGAGGCAACCAGGTAGGAGGAAAAGGGTCAGCCCCTCCCGCATTGTTGGGAGTCCCGCAGGCTCGCTAAGATACATCACGTCTGTATATACAGAGCACCTAGCTCAGGCCCCTGCAAGGTCAGCGTCTCTGTGAGCTCCTATGGGCCCTGCTTAGGCGGCTCAGTAGTCCTCTCCCCGGCTCTGCCGGGAAACCCCCTGACTCCACCAGGTGTTTGGCTGGGGTCTCTGCATCAGGGCAGCAGGCTTCTTAATAGGGAGACCATCGTTCTATCTGCTTCACAGATGTTCTTAGAGCAAGGAGCTGATAAAGGTAGCTGTGCAGAGAGTCAGTGAGAAGCCACAGTTCACAATGCACCACTAACTTTACAGTGACAATTCAATACTTTCTTTAAAAAAATAAAATAAAATTAGCAGAACTATTGACTCAGGGACATAAAAACATTATTGCAATATCCATATCATTAGTATGTGAATTTATGTTCACTTTAAATAAATGGTAAATGTTTTAAAATAAGTTTCTTTATAATTTATTATCAATGTTTGGTTTATATGCTGATCTTACAAACATGGTGCTGTGGGAAAATTTCCTGGGTAGAGGGTGTTGCAATAGGTAGGGAGGTGGGTAGGGGGCAGGGATTCTAATAGCTATCCCACAATGCACGAGACTTTTTCTGGTGTCAGTCAGAATTTTGCTGTTGTGACTTGATATTTCACAAAACTTGCAGGTGCAAAGATTTATTTTGCTGATTCTTTCAGAGAGTTCTCTCCATGGCCTCTTTGGGAAGAAGGTCTTGATGAGGGGAGCTGGTGAAGGAGGGGCTTCTCTATCTCAGGGTAACTGGTAAGCAGAGAGTTGGGAAGAGACTGGGCATAACCTTTATAACCATCCCTCCAGTGACTTACTTCCCAAAGACAGATTCCACCTCCAGAAGTTTCTAGAATCTCCCAATATAGTATCACCAGCTGAGGAATAATTATTGAACACATGAGCTTGTGAGAGACATTTTGTACTCAAACTATAACATGCCCCTACAAGAATAGATTATCCAGCTCAGAATGTCAATAGTGCCCTCTACCAGTGAGCATGTGAACATCAGGATAACACATGTGACAGCGTCCAGTTTAGTAGTTAGATACTAGGCAGGGAAATGATAAAAACAGACACACAAATTTAAAAAAATGAGGCTGGAGAGTTGGGTCAGTAGTTAAGAACACTTGTTGCTTTTACAGAGGACCCAAGTTTGATTCCCAGCATCCACAAGGTGGTTGCTCACTGTATCTGTAACTCCAGTCCCAGGGGATGCAATGCTCTTTTCTTACTTCTTAGGGCACCAGACATGCATATGTTGCACACACAAACATGTAGGTAAGACATTAATACACATAAAATAGTAAAATAAATAAATCTAAGGAAATTAAAATGCGTGCCAGAGTTGTACCTTTTATTACAAGGCTAAGATCTCTTTGCACACCAGTAACTCCTGAGACTATTGCTGTATCAGGGTACAGAGTCCTCATAGCTGCTCAAATAATGCTAATATATTCAGTTTAATAAAGCTGGTGGGAGGTCTTTATTATCTACAGGATAGCTGATGGCAGGAACTGACATCTGTGATGAGCAGACATCTCTGAGCTCTGTCTGGAGAGACTGCTTGCTACCCAGTGTAGTGAAGGGAGTTTTTCTGTGGAAAAGTACCTGCATTTAGGAGTCCAAAACCCTGGGATCTGGTCACACCTCTGCCACTGTGTGACTCTGGGTAGTTATGAAGCCTCAGTTTTAATATGGGATTATCATGGCCATGATGTTGAACACTATGAAGAATAAGTAAGAACATTTAATAAGTGCCTGATTTATGGAAGACACTTAACAAATACCTATTAGCAGAGTGAGAAATAATTTGTAACTACAAAATACATTATATAAATAATAAATCATTAGTAAGTGACAGTTAAAAAAAGAGTCTGTAATTCTGATATCTAGACATTCTGATATTTTGTCATTTAGAGAGTGAAAAGACATTTTCTAGAACAGAATGGAGAAGGAAAGTGGCCTCTAGCCAGACAGTCTTCAAGGGCTGGAGCTAGAAAGGCTAAATAAATGCACTTGACATTGAATAAATTTTTTTGAAAAGATCTCAGGCACATGTCTTTAAAGCCTATCACCTGGGAGGCAGAGACAGGAAGATCCAGGCCATCTAGGACTGTGTAGTGAGACTCTATCTCTAAAAGAAAGAAAGAAAGAAAGGAAGGAAGGAAGGGAGAAAGAGAGAGAAAGACAGACAGACAAGGTCTTATGAAGCCCAGGCTGGTCTCAAAGATATCCCTCCTCTCCTGCTTCCCTGGCCCAAGTGTTAGGATTACAGGTGTGCACCACCACCATTGGCTTATTTTTGCAGGCTGGGAAAACAAGGGAACCCCCTGGGTTCACAATTACTTATAGTACAATTTACCCAGTTATTTGTAGCAGAAAATCCCACATCAGGGAAGCAAATCCTACATCAGGGAAGCTGCCTTGCTGGAAGGCATGCATGCCTGCATCATTGGCTCAGATCCACCACACTTCTCCTCCACCCCCTGAGCCTCTCACTGTCACTCTTCAGACAGGCTGGCTTATTAGCTCTGGATTGTTATTTACTGGCCATGCATTCTCATTGCTTCTGTGTCTTAGTTAAGGTTCCTATTGCAGTGAAGAGATACTATAACCACGGCAACTTTTATAAAGTCAATTAAATGGTTTCATTTAATTGTGGCAGCTCACTTACAGTTTAGAGGTTTAGTCCATTACCATTGTGGTGTGACGAGGTACAACATGGTGGTGTGCAGGCAGATTTGGCTCTGAGAAGTAACTCAGAATCCTTACATCTTGATCCCACAGGCAACAGAAAGTGGTCTAAAATGCTGGGCAGTATCTTGAGCATAGGAGACCTCAAAGCCCAATCTCACAGTGACACACTTCCTCCAAGAAGGCCACACCTACTTCAACAAGGCCACGCCTCCTAATAGTGCCACTTCCTATGAGATTATGGGGGCCAGTTACATTCTAATTACCACACTCCATTAAATGAGTTACCACTTGTAAAGAAGCCACAATCTCTTATAGTTTTGGTTGTGAGCCTAGCTTTTAACGGCTGAGCCATCTCTCCAGCCCAGCCTCAATCTCCTCATGTATAACACAGCAATAGTAACGTGTCCTGCCCCTCAGGGTTACTGGTTTTAACACATGCCAAACACATTTACAAAATTCAATCCTGAGTAGGCTTGGTATTATATACTTGTAATCCCAGCCCTCAAGAGAACTGAGGGTTTGGGCCAGCCTGAGCTACATAGCAGCAGAAGAAAGAAACAAACAAAAAATTTCTTCTTATCACAAGAAACAAATAAAAACAATTAGATGCCTGTCTGTAATAGCTATTATCTATCAGTTGAGGGCTGCTTACGAGAGCTCAGTTGTTCACTGTTCTTTTTATTACTCCTTGTTATCCCACTTGGATGATTGGGAATGACTGTTACTGAGTCTCATTCTAATAATACTGGTCCTAAGTGGCCATGCTCACAGAGGTTGGTCATCTGTTCAGCTTATAGTAACTTAACACTAATTCCTGCGACCTCAATAAGGAAAACTTTTCTCTAATAAGTAAGAAGCAAGTTTTTCTTTAAAATATTTTTGTTTCTATTTTTATTTTGCTTTTTATTGAGAGAAAGAGAGATAGATCATGAAGTTGGGGGTGAGTAGGGAGGTGAGGGAGGATCTGGGAGGAGTTGAGGGAGGGGAAACATGAGTAAAATATATAAAATATAAAAACGTTTTTTAAATAAAATTAATTTTTTTTTATGTTTAGTGTGTGTCTGTGTGTCTGTCTGTAATGTAGACCATGGCAAGCATGTGGAGATCTGGAACATCTTTCATGACTCATGTTTCTCCTTCAGTCTTGTGGATACATTTTGCCAGGATCAGGGGCAAATGTTGAGCCATCTTGCTGGCCAAAGTATCTCTTTTTTTTTTTTTTTAAATTTTGTATTTTTAGCAAAAGTTCAAACAGTATTATCATTTTCAAGAATAATGATTAGGATATTACTACCAATTTCAGTCCCAAACTTGATCCTTTTTCAGTCTCAGAACCAGTGAATGGTACAGGACTTTGTCTACGCTGGAGAAAAGTTCATGCTTCCGTTGTTCTTAACTGCTGAGCCATCTCTCAGTCCCGGTTAGGAAGTTTGTTTTTTTTTAACTTTATTTATTTATTTATTTATTTGCCTTGGTGTTTGCCTGGAACTGGAACTACAGACAATTGTTAGCTGCCATGTGGGTGCTGGGAATCGAACCCGGGTCCTCTGGAAGAGCAGACGGTGCTCTTAACCGCTGAGCCATCTCTCCAGCCCCCTGGTTAGGAAGTTTTAAGCAGAACTCCTCAGGTGAGTGTAATGGGCTCAAGGTTGAGAACCAGAGCTTGATACCCATCTCTTTACTGCTGTAGGCCTTTGTCCCTTCTACCTGGACCGTTGTTCCCAGCTCTTGAAGTTGCCAGGCCTCAGCTCAGACATGACCTTATCTGAGTAGACTCTTCCAACATTCCTTTTCCTCTCATTTCCCTCCCCCTCACTGCTGTTTACTCTCAATATTCAGCCTGTAAGTGCCTTAAGCTTATCTGTCCTGTCCAGTAGGGTGTAAGTACCACAGGGCTGGGGATCTTGTTTATTGCTATAGCCTAGACACTGATGGCATATGGAGATACATTCCAAGCCTCCCTTTCCTTTCATCCCAACCCCCTCTCCTCCTTCCATCCTTTCCTCCTTTATTTCTCTTTCTGTCTCTTTCTCTTCCCTCTCCATTTCTCTCCCCCCTTTTTTCTGTTAGTAATAGACTCTATAGCCTCAAGTATGCTGAACATATTCAAACACTGAGTAATACCTCTAGTTTTAAAAAGTTTCTTAAATAAATAATTGGATATTTGAAAAAAATAGCTGATTAGGTAACATTCTACATGAAGAAAATAACTCAATAAATGCAGTGTTTTTTATATGCATATTTATATGAATTTCTCTGTTCATATGCATATAAAATATGTACACATGGATACATTCATATATTACATATCCATCTGAAAAAGAAAAATACTTGCCTGATGCTATGAAAGGGGAGAGACATAAATTCAGTGAGCCCTCAGGAGTAGGAGAACCTGGGGGTTGAGGCTGTCAGACTGGAGAATGATCAAGGTGGGTCCTGAGCAATCAAAGCCTTCACAGAACACTATGAACAGAGGTTAGAACACTATCCTATGACCAGTCCCCTTGGCACTTCTTAAGCTCTGACTTTGGGGTCACTGCCTCCTCCTGGGGCAAACATGCATCTCCTCTGCCCTGTTGTGATAGCCAGTGCTGGGGGTTGATGTGTTGTTCATTTTTCTGTCTGTCCTCATCAGTGAACTGTGTTCTTTGTCTATCATGAACTTCTAGTATATGGCCTGGCATGCAGCTGGAGTTTGCCATGTATGCTACATTTGATGCTTCTGAGTACAGGGTAGCAAAAAGAGACATTTCAGAGTCATTTAGCTGGTCCCAGACCACAGCTATCACCACAGTTTTCTGTCACCTCATTTGTAAATCAGACGGAACAGTGTCTGTTTCCAAGTGTTTTAGGGAAGGCTAAATGAAGACAGTACTGGGAAATTATCGCGCTCAACCTTGTCCCGCAAGGAAGACGTGACATCAGGCTCTTCTTTCAGCAGTTTTATTCAGGAACCTTGATTAATTTTCTGACTTCTGACTTACTTACAACGGGGACTGACTGACTTGCTACATCTTCTCTCTTCTGGGAAAGCCCGCCTGTAGCCTAAATAGCCTCTGGGCAGCCAACCCCAGTACGCCATGTAGGCACTACTGATAGGCCCAAGTACGCAGAAGCAAGCCAGATCCTCAGCCTAGCCATATATGGGAATGTTTGTCACTGAGAACACTCACCATGTGGAAGGTGGAGGGCGGAAGCCAGCGCCATCTTTAAAGCGTGGCTACAGACAGCTCTCTACAGGAAATGCTTCTAAAGACTATGCTGTCAAATTTTAATCACATTTAGCTTATTTTATTGGCATTCCTAATACTGTTTTCAAGGCTGAAAGTGGCCTGCCATCATGGACTGTGGAGACTGGTCAGTGATCAGGCTGAGTCAGCTCCCCACACACTCTTCTGTGGACCTTTCACACAGGACCATTTCCCAGAGAATTTTGTTTTGTGTCTGGGAGTTTTAGCAGGTACATCTCTGGGGATGCTGGGCCTGAGCCAGTGGCCTTGTGGAGATGGAGAGGAGAAGGATCACCTGTGAGAAGTAAGCAACACATGGGACCTCTACGTCCACAGGTGCTGAGGGAAGTTGTGAGTCCAGGTTTTCATTTTGGGAAACTGTGTCTCTTTACTGAGTAATTTTCTTCTGGTTCTCAGTGTCATGGAATTCCTTGCTTGGCTGATGAGGGCTTTGCCACACTGTTCTGTGTTTAATATGATTTTTTTTTTTTGGCTTGCTTACAACCTAAGGTTCAGAACAATCCTACTTCTATTCTTTTCCAGGAAGGCAAGTCTCTTTCATTGAAACACGTTTGTTTATAAGAGCAAAGTTTTTATAAATGCCTGTTCTCTTTGTTGTTTTCTGAAATCTCTAGGGTTATGAAGGAGGTTGCAGTAAGGAAGTCCTCTTTCTCTCTGGGTATCAGGGAATTGAGGTTGGATTAAAAAACCTGAAAAGCCATTCTGAGTAGGATTAATTATCTGTTCAATAAACTGTAAAGGAATTTTAAGATAAGAAAATATTGAGATGGAAGAGGTAAGTTCCATTCTCAGGTCTCACATGTGGAAAGAGAATGGATTCCAGCAAATTGTCTATTGATCTCTATGTGTGCACCATAGCACATGCATGTGTACACATCCCACTAAGTAAGCCCAATAAAAGGAAAACATTTAAACAAAGAGTTAAAGATATTCCCAACTCCAATCGAGTGTTAAAACACTAGCTTTATAGTTGGAAAGAATTTGTTTCAAATCTTGGTTTCACCATACACTGTCTGTTTAATCTTACACAAATCTCTTGCCTAGGATATTTGTCTTTTGTTCTATTGTTTTTTACAGTCAGTGCTATCTATAGCACATAACACAACATTATTAATATAGGTGCATAAATACTATTTTTAATACTATTAGCAATTGCTGACCTTCAATACTTGCAGAGGAAATTCTTCACTTATTCTCTCTGTATTTGCTGTATTGCTATTATGTATACACATGTATGTAGATATATGTATAAGTGTAGATAATCTGTTCCACTATTATGATAAAGCTATGCCTTCAGAGGCACAACAGCATGAGAAGTGGATGACTGATAGTACTAGGGGCTGAGAAAACAAACAGCTCAGTGATTGGGAGAGCTGGTCTCTCTTCCGGAGGACCTGAGTTTATTTCTCAATGCCCACAATGAGTGGCTTATACCCACCTGTAACTCCTCCTCCAGGGGATCTAGTATTCTCCTGTGACTTCCATATATGTGACATGTGCATGCACTTGTGTGCCCACACACTAAAAATAAATATTAAAATAAGGAAAGAAAAAAATCACAGTATTTCTTCAGTATATGTCAAGGAAATTTTTGCTCCTTAATATATTTGGCATTCCTAGTATCTGTCAAGGCTGAACTGCAATTGCCACTCTAGTAAATGGTTGAGCCACACATACAGGGGTCTCTCTTTTTGTCTTTTTGATACTCACCAATACACCATGGGATAGTAGTGTTCTTATTATTTATGCACTGCACAAGCATAACTTTTGGTTTGTGTGGTAGATGTATCTGTCATTGTAAATTAATATGCTGGCATTCTGCAATGCTCTCTGCTGACTGTGTTAGTGTAAAGTCATCATTAAGAAACTGCAATGTTCTTTGTCTTAATATGTGAATTACCTCTTTCAGCAAAATAATGTCACCCTTTGAATTCTCTTAGTGACCTGTTAGTGAGCATGACTTTTCTTTGAAAATAAAATTTTGAACAAATTACTTTGGATAAGGAAAAGTGAAGCAATGCTAGTTTTAACCTTTAAGATATTAAATGTTAAGACATTAAATGAGATCTTGATATTAAATTTAAGTTATTAAATAGGGGTTTGTTCTCACAGGATTGAAGAACAGAGGACATCTAAGTCCTAGAGTTATTAATATCAAAAGGAAAGGAAAAAAATAGGCTATCATTTTCCAAGAAGCTTTTAGGGAAGGTTGATACCTTTCTCTTAAAAATCACTTGCCATTATATGGTTATTAAAAGCGGTGAGCCCCTAAGCAGTAGCTATTTATTAAGCACATGCTAGCTGTTGTCACACATCACTGGAGCAACTGACTAGAATATTGCAGTCCAACTCCAACTGATCAGTATAAAGGGGAATAGACATGGTGTAAGAGCAAACTCAGGAAGCTGTGATGGTGATGTCTGGCTTGTCTGGTTTGTTGATTTTTTGACTTTGCACTGTTGTAGAATATTATTTTAAGGTGAGTCACCCTAATCTATGTTACATTTGTTTAATTCTGTGTAGCTGCGTTAATTTGCCTTTCTAAAACAACTGATGTTGTAATAAAGACCTAACTGGCCAGTAGCAAGCAGAAGAAAGGATAGGTGGCGCTGGCAGGCAGAAAGAATGTATAGAAGGAGAAATCTGGGAGGAAAGAAGTAGCCAACCAGCTACACAGCAAGCCATGCCATAAAAAAAAAAAAAAAAAAAAAAAAAGTATGCAGAAATAAAGAAAGGTAAAAACCCAGAGGTAAAAGATAAATGGAATAATTTAAAGTTAAGAAAAGCTGGCAAGACTGGGTATTTATAATTAAGAATAAGCCTCCATGTGAGATTTATTTGGGAGCTAGTTGGTGGACCCCCTAAAAGGGCAAAGAAAAAAAACCCAATATTTTGGTGTTCCAATATGGGGCTGGAGTAAAAGAAAACCAACATTTTGGCAAAGCACCATCTGATCACCCTCTTCCAGGTTGATGTCTATTATGAGGCTGGAGCTATCATAATTGACAGCTGCGAGTATCCATTCTGTAATGTAAATCAAATCCCCTGGGTTTGGAGAGATGGCTTGCTGGTTAAGAGCACTGGCTGCTCTTCCAGAGGACTGGGGTTCAATTTTAAGCACCCACATGATGGCTCATAACTGTCTATGACTCCAGTTCCAGGGAATCCAATGCCCAGTTCTGGCTTCCTTGGACACTAGGCACAAATGTGGTACACAGACATACAAGCATACAAATTATCTATTCACATAAAATTAAAAAGTAAATAAAGAGAACCTTTCTAGTGCTTCTAGAAACATCTAGAAAAAGGATTGTAGTTGTTGGTCTGTACATGCAACTGTAAGTCAATCATTCTGACTTGGCTGGGAAGAGTCTGATGGGAAGGAGAACAAAAGCAGGTGGATGTAGTTATTAGGGAAAAAGAATGAAACATTGTTAAGTATCAGATAGAACCAATAAGCATTCTTGCATGTAAATGACAGCGATTACTGGGTGGTCTGTGCTCCCATAAAGGGCTTTTTACACATGGCCTTATTTACTCATAATAACTCTACGATGTAAGTACTATAATTATTCTTGTTCTGCAGATTAGGAAACGAAGCAATATTTAAATGAAGTGAATGTTTATAAGGAAACACAGCTGCAGATGGATAGAGCTGGGACTTCATTTCACAAGCGTCTGATGCTAGTCCTCATTCCTGTTCCATCAATGTGACTCGGCCTGTGCTGTCAGATTATCTTTGCTTTACTGGAACCACTTATTTATTTATTATTATTGTTACTACTCCTATTATTATTTTTGAGACAGGGTCTCTCTATTTAGTCCTGCTGTCCCAGAACTCACTATGTTGTTCTTGAACCTGCTGAGATCCTCCTGCCTCTGTCTTCAGAATGCTGGGTTTAAAAGTATGTCACCATGCCCAATTACTATATCAAGTAACTTGTTTCTAGGCTTATAAAAAGTTATGATAAAATTTTATTAATTATACCTTAGAATATTTGACCTGCATTTTTAACATTCTGAATATTGTACCTGTCCCAGAAAGACTTTGTTGGTGAGATGCCCCAGGTAAAATCTGCTACCTGTGCCTTTAGCTTTAGATGATGCTTTCAAATAATTTGTCTGTTTTATTGTAAAAATTCACAGAAATGGGTTGGTGTTTCAAAGAATATTGTATGTTAGTATGTCTATAATGTAGTCAGATAGATATAGAAACTTAAATGTACCTGCCTAAAATTAATTCCAAAACAAATAATTGTATATCTAACATCTGGGTTAAGAACTAGACTATTAGTAGTGCTTCAGGTGCACTTGAGCACCCATCCCCAGTGGTGCTATCTCCTTTGGTTACCTTCATAGATACACATCTGGCCCTAGTGTATCCTGAGTTCTACCACCTGCACATGTATTACTAAGAGATGGATTCTTGAGATGGTGAGACAGCTTATGACCTTTCCACCAAGGTTGGAGACCTGAGTGTGATCCGTGGGACTCACATAGTGGAAGGAGAGAACCAGTTCCTATGGACTGTTCACCTGACCACCTCTACATGTGCACCATGCCATAAACACAGAGAGACACAAACAGATATGCACACAGACACACACACACACTGTGCTGGTTATTCTTTATCACATTGACTCAAATTAGTGTTATCTAGGAAGACAGAAACTCTCTGTGGAATTGCTTCCACCAGACTGGTGTATGGGCATGTCTGTGAAGGCATTATCTTGATTGCTAATTGATGTGGCAGGGTCTGGTCCCCTGTGAGTGGTACCAGGCAGGGGCAGATGGGGCTGAGCTGTATAAGGAAAGTGTCGGAGAAATCCAGAGAATCAAGCCAGTAAACAACACTCCTCCATGGTTCTACTTCAGTTCCTACTTCCAGGTTTCTGCCTTGAGTTCCTGCCTTAGCTTTCCTTGATGATAGACTGTAAAATTTAAAATGAAATAAATCTTTTATTCCTCAAACTGCTTTTTTGTTCATGGTATTTATCATAGCAATAGAGAGCAAACTAGGACACACATATGCAATAGATACATGTAGTACAATTAGAAAAAATGTGTTTTTTAAATTTTACCTAAGTGAAATAATACTTATTTTTCTGTGCCTTGCTTTTTAAAAATTTATTTTTTAAAATATGTATGAGTTCTTTGCCTCATCTGTATGTGTGTACATTCATGGTGCCTGAGGAGGTCAGACAAAGGCATTGGATCCTCTGGAACTTGAGTTACAAAGTTATAAGCCTTCAGGTGGGTGCTTGGAACTGGACCCTGGTCCCCTGCAAAAACAAATGCTATTAATTACTGAGCCACCTATCCAGTCCTAGTGATTAGCTCCTTTTGTTCAGCATAATTTTGAGGTTCATCAGTGTAGACATTCCTAGGTTGGAATTATTTTTGCTGCTGAAAGCATTCACAAAATAGAATGTGCTGATGGACACATTCTAAGTAAATAATCAGCTCCGGAGTTGATGGGTATTTGGGCTGGTCATCATGCTGCATAAATATTCCTGTTCATGTCTGCTAGGACATGTGTACACACAAGTATTTCTTCATGCTTCAAATCTAGACCTGGAACCACTATGTCATAGTGGGTGTGAACATTCAACTTTACTAGACTATTGCCACATGTATTTGTACCATCTAGTGGGTTTAGATGCCAAAAAAAGAAAAAAAAATCAGCAAACATTGCAGGGAAGAAAGAAAGAAGAGAGAGTCTTCCATGTGGTTGGGGATTTTAAAGCATAGGGACGCCTATGTCACAGGCTTTGGAGGGAGTCCTTGCAGGTGGGGAGCGTGGCTATAAACCAGCAACCACACCCAGCTATTGTATTCATTTTTAAAAATTAAAAACATTTTATTTTATGTGTATGGGAGTTTTTCCTGCAGGTAAGTTTGTGCACCCCATGAGTGCCTGGTGTCCTCAGAGGTCAGAGGAGAGCCTCACAATCTTGGGATTGGAGTTATAAATGGTTGTGGGTCACCGTGTGAGTGCTGAGAGTCGAATCTGGCAAAAGTGCTTTCTTCCAAACCTGAGGACCTGAGTTGAGTTTCTGATACCTACATAGTGGAAAGAAAGAAATAATTCCCAAAAGTTGTCCTCTGACCTCTGCACAGAAGTCACGGCACCCTTGCGTGTGTTTGACAGGTGTGTGTGCATGTGTGTATGTGCGCACATACACACATGTAAGACATTGTTATTATTGCCTATATGAGTGTGTACATGCAGGTGTTAGAAGTCAGAGGACAATTGTGTGGAGTTAGTAGGTTCTCTCTTTCCACCTCTGTGTGGTTCTGGGGATTAAACTCAGTTTGTCAGGTTTGCATGGCAAATACCTTTGTTTGTTGAGCCACTTTTGCCACCCCCATTTTATTTTAAATGAGAAAATAATAATTATTATACATTTATGTGGTATAACTATGATAGTTTGATATGTATTTGTACTGTATAAGGATCAAATGTGAGTAATTCCCATGTACATCACCACAGAAGATGAGTTTGGTCACTGAAGGTATCAATAGAAAGGCTAGGCATGGAGCTTATGCTTGTAATCCCAGCATTTGGGAAGCCAAGGCAGTTAGATAATTGCAAGTTCAAAGCCAGCATGGTATACATAGTGATTTCCAGGTCAGTCAGGGTTACAGAATTTGACACTGTCTGAAACAAACAGACAAACAAACAAACAAACTATCTTAATTAGGGTTTCTATTGCTGTGAACAGACACTACAACCACAGCAACTCTTACTAAGGAAAGCATTTAATTGTGTGGCTTACAGTTTCAGAACTTTAGTCTATGATCATCATGTTGCAAAACATGGAGGTGTGCAGGCAGGCATGGTGCTGGAGAAGGATCTGAGAGTCCTACATCTTACAGGCAGTAGGAAGTGGTCTGAAACACTTGGCATGGCTTAAGCATTTGTGACATCTCAAAGCCTCTACAGTGACATACTTTCTCCAAACAAGGCCATGCCTCTTAATAGTGCCACCCCCTCTAAGCTTATGGGGGCAAATTATATTTAATCTACCACACAAATAAAAACTCAAAGGACAAGCTGTGAGTGTAGTTGAATGTACAGAAATTTCCTAGCATGAACAAGGCCTTGAGTTTCATCCCTGGGACTGAAGAGGGAAAGAAAAAGTTAGCAAAGAGATCAAAATTACAGAGACAAGATTCAGAGGAACATTCCTAAAATTAAGAGAGGCATAATTATAGCACTGCTGAAAGGCTTTAAAAGTCATTCTTTGCATTAACGCAAGTATCACACCCATCAAGGGACAGAAGGAGTTGACAGAATTGCAGTGATGGTGACAGCGTCTAATGCTACTCTTATCAGCAGCACTCAGAGTGAGTAAGCAGTTGCTGGTGCTGACCTTCTTGGGAGATACGTGACTTTATATATGGGTAGAACCGTTTTGTGGCTGTGCTGCTTTACTGGGTTTCTTTTCACTGTTCTGAAAGCCAGACATACGAAACCATTTTCTCTAAGCAGAAATCATAGGATTGCCATGGCCACCGTCATGCTTGTGAACTATTGTGTTAGAGCTTTATTTTCACTTTTGCCAGATTCGACTCTCAGCACTCACACGGTGACCCACAACCATTTATAACTCCAATCCCAAGGGCAATGGGGAAATCTTGCCCTCACTTCTTCCTGTTTCTGGTGGCTGGTTTGTGATGTAGCCTCTGGGCCCATGCTGATCTGAGTGACCTGCACTGCCAACCTGAGCCCTACAAACCATGTTGCCACCAAAGAACCCAAGGACATACAGGGTCTGGGATGCCACCTAGGGCCATGTTACTGAGTGAGGACCATGCTGCCGCCAGGGCCATACAAAGCTAAGCAACCTGTGCTGCCACCAGCAGCCATGGCGTCCTCCGGGCCTGGGCTGCTGCTATGCTGCATCATGGGTCTGTGTTGATGTCTGTGGCTCCTGTTACCATCAAAGACAGTGAGTTGGCCCCATTCCTCATTGGCTACAGCAGGAGAGAGAACTGGCCCTGCCCCTCACCAGCTGGAGCACTCGGAAAGTGAGAGCAGGGCCTGCACCTCACCTGGGCAAAACAGTAGAGCTGGCCCTAGTGGTGTGGGTGCCGGTGCTAGTGAGCTGGTCCCAAGGGCGTGAGAGCAGGAGTACTGGCCTGCTTCTTGCTGGAGAGCTCACCCTGGTGGTGAAGATGAGGGAAAGCAGGAAGGCTGACCAACTCAGACCCATAACCAGGGCTAAGAGTTGGTCCATCCCAACATCCACCTCATCTATGAACTGTTGGAGCATGAGAAGGGGCTGGTCCTGCAGATCCAAAGCTGCAGGATCTCCATGAAATAAGGCAACAGCAGGATATCCAGAGGAGTCCCAGTGAGGACCCAGTACTGAGGGTGTACCAGAAGCCAGAGGCCTCAATCAGACTAATGACTCATTTTAATGGACACTTACACGTAAAGATTATGGACTAAAGGGTACACTGTGTGACTGACTCACTGGGTCACACTGTGGCTTCTATGCTGAGATTTGCTTTTTGTTATTGTTTGGTTGGGTTTTCATTTATTTTGCTTTTGTTTTAAATTTTATTTTTTAGGGGAGTATGCAAGAGCAGAGGGTAGAAAGAGATAGGCAGATAAATGGGATCAGGATTCATAATGTGAAGTCCACAAAGAATCAATAAAAGTTTTTAAAAAAATACTTCTAACCACATATATTATGTTTATAAGCATTAAATATAGTGTTTAAGATCATAAGGATAAATCAATAGAATTGTCTAACCTGTTATAGTGCTGCTTTTCCTTGACATCCTTTCCTGGTGTGATTGTATCTAACGGTCCTGAACCACTTGAGCCATCTAGGTCAGGTTTACACCATCTTCTCCCCCCTCTTACATTTGCTTTCTTCCTCTCTGTTTTTAATACAGGGGAGAATCCCAGTCTGTAATTCAGGTCATTGGGAAGGGCAGTGCAATGGAAACCCAATAGAAAATGAAGTAGTTTCCCAGTGACTCCAACCTTCCCATCATGCCAGAGTTTCATGGACAGCAAGACAGAGACTGAACGTTTCCACTCAGGAGATGGCTTTGAATACACATTTTTCTCATGTTTGCTTGGCAATGACTCTAGAAATTATTGTTCTGGGAACTGGCAAAAGGTAGCTCATTCAGTAAAGAGCTTACCCTGCTTGTAAACATGAGAATCTAAGCCAGAGCCCCAGAATCCATATTAAAACAAAAGAAAAGCCAAAACCAAAACACCAGTGGCAGCAAGTGCTGGGGAGGCTGAGGCAGGCGGATCTCTGGGTCTGGCTAGCCAGTCTGGCCTACATGGCAAGCTGCAGGCCAATGAGAGATGACATCTCACAAAACAAGAAAAATGCTACCGGAAGAATGACACCCAAGGTTGTGCTCTGATTTAAGTGTGCACATTTACCCCTCCCACATGCACATGAGCACACACGAACAAGTACTATTCCACAGTCTGTTGCACTACTTGAGTATAATGTGAATTTTTAAAATATGTAACATAGATTTTTTTTTTGTTCTTTTTCCAACTAGTGAAGACAAACATTAGCTATTGGTAATCAATGCCCAGAAATTAAACTCTCTGACCCATAGTTCCTTCTACTAAAGAAATCCCACTATCTTGTCCTGAGTGCTCATTATAGAGATATATTGTCCCTAACACATATCTGGAACCCTGGTTTATATTGTTGAAGAAACTGAGGTTTACAAATTAAGGTAAAAAATGACATTATGAAAAAACGGTTTCTTCAATTTCATTTTTATTTTTTAGAACCATTTATTTTTAAAATTACTATAATAAAATGTTTTAACTTTTTGTTGACTGAGCATTTAGCCTAGGGCCTTGCACATACTGCAGAAATGCTCTACCAATAAACCCTAGTTGTAACCCTTACATTTTTTTTATTAATTAACATAGTAATTACACTTTTTTATGGGGTGTCATCCCTTATTTCAAAATCAAGAGGATAGATCCCCTCCCCACAAACAACAGAGAGTGTTGTTTAATGGCCTGTTGATCCACAGTCAAGCTAACAGGATTTGGGCAGAGGGCTGCAGTTGGCCTTCCTTAGTGTTTTCAACATTTCCATCAATGTTCAGTCAAGATTAGGAGGCCTCTTATTCAATGCCTGCTTTTGTTTCTGAAAAAGCATTTTGTGGTTTGATATTCAAGACTTATCTGGATTTGTGTCACACAACTCTTTCCTGCTCTAAATTATCCAGTATTCCATCAATACTTCCTAATAACCCTGCTTACATGAGCCCTGTGGCTCACAAAGTACTATTGACAGAACCACTTAATCTTTTCTTCTTTCATCATGTGACTTCAGCAATAAACAAAATCACAGGGCTGGTTTTCACATGCACACAGCAGTGACTCTCACTCTTCCTTATAGGGGGCCGAAGGGTAGCCCTTCAAAATCCTAGACCCTAAGCCCTGTCCGTGTTATCTTGTTCAGAAAAGTTTTACAGATGATGTTAGACAAGGGATGTGAGAGAAGTGGGCTGGACCACCATCAAGTGTATGTTATGTGACAGTCAAAAGGAGTCAGAGACACAGGTAATAGGGAGGCAGAGTGATGCAGCAGCCCCAAGCCACAAAAGCAAGTGCTGCTTCCAAATGATACAAAAAAATCAGTGATTTTTATATAATAGAAAGAGAGAATTAACTCTTGAAAGTTGTTCTCTTCAGCAACAAACAAGTAAATAAAATTTAAAATGTATTAAAATGTGAACAATCTTTAGTCATCTAATTTTATTCTAAGTTGGCTACAGCTGGAAAGAGAGGACCTGCCATTCCTGATGTCAGTAGTTCAGACTTGAACTTGGAGATGAATGTTGGACACCTTACTAGCATGGGAAGGCAGTATGTCATTTATAATAGCATAAAGAAATTTGCATTCACCTATGATCATCCAACAAAATAAGTGTCTACTAAATTTGTTGCAGGCTGTCTCACTGACTGATTTAGTGTGTTTTTTAACCTCTGGGTTCTCTTTCCTTTTTTTTTCTGTTTCCCTCTCTTGATAGTAAAAACATTTTTGTGCTCAAACTTACTACAAGCTTTGGGATTCTGCATCCCAGTGGTGGGACACATTCCCATGCTCGAATGCTAGTAGATACATTTGCTCAGCTTTTTAGGCTTTTATCATATCCTGTGTATGTTTTGAAAGATGGTTCCAATTTTTCAGGTTTGGAATGACTTTTTACATTTCCCCGCACCATTTATAAAATGCCTGGATTTCCCCATTATGTTCTTTTTTGTTTTCTTACGTGGCATGCCGAGGGAGCATGTGACCATAAAGGCACTGCATAAATACTACTCATTGTTATGACAAAAAAGGCAACTTGTACATGTTGACATAAAAAATGACTCTTTAGACTATCAAATAAGAGTTGCAGAATTTTATGTAATTATTATTTATGCATGTGCCAAAAAGTAGCTAGAAGCATAGCTTTTAAATTGTTGGTAATGGTTGATGGCAATTACCTTTTGTAGGTAGACTGAGGGAATGGAGTACTGATTTTTTCCTTTGTATAGTTTAGCACTTAAAATAATTTTAAAAATTACAATTTTGGGGAGGAGTAGTGCTAAAATGATCAAAATACTTTGTATTAATTTATGAAAGAGTTAATAAAATATATTCTTTGATAGGTATAAACAAAATTTATTTAGTGTGCATGTGTGTATGTGTGTGCATGAACACAAATGTGTGTCCATAGCAGTGCCATTGTGCTTACATGGAGGTCAGAGAACAATTGTGGGCGTCAGTTCTCTTTTTCCATTGTCATCATGGAAGGAAGCACTTATACTTGCTGAGCCATATCACCAGCCCTTTCAGCAGTTATGATACTGCGCACCTTTTATTACAAATTTAAAATTTCAAATAGAAAATTGTATGTCACTAGTATATCCCAATCCTCCTGTGTGCTACACCTGCCTGAATTTGTAGTATCTAGGTGTACTTCCGTGATTTAAGTATTCAAATTAGATTTAAGTATTCAAATTACTCACTTTCTCTGTCTCTGAAAAAAAGTTTAATGACTCCATCCAGACAGACAGTTGGAACGGACTTTGGACTCTTACTTTGCCAGCAGCTCCTTGCACCAAGCTTGCAGAGATTGCGGCAGTTCATGAAGGATGGCACAGATTCTCTCTGCTCTGTATTTTTCATCCCTGAGATTTTGGGGTCCGATAACACTTATGTGAACTGGGTAAGCATTATCCAGGTGGTCCAGTGTTGTGGGATATTTGTACACTGTGTGAAGATGTGTTGCTGTGATTTCTGTAATAAAAATCTGAATGGCCAATAGCTAGGCAGGAGAGGATAGGTGTGATTTTTCTGAGAGAGAGAGGAAGAGGAGGAGGAATCTAGGCTCACCCGTGACTGCAGGGAGACAGTAAAGAGGTTGGACATTCAGTACAGAGTAGAGGCAACTGAGCTAGAATGTAGATTAATAAAAGCAGGTTATAGGAGCTAGTTTACATGTCTAAGTTAATGGTCAAGCTTTTATAACTAATAAGTTTCCATGTTATTTGCGGGTTGACAGACCCGAGGAGAAAGTATGACGACAACGTATTCTAGTCACGCTGGTTTCTACTAAGTTTCTGTAGGCCCAAGCTCCTTAAGACCAGCATCACCCAGTATGCCTTCTGTCCAGTTATGATCATTATTTAGATTAGCATAATAATTCCCACTTATTTCGAATCACAATTGGTGACAGTAGAGCAGCAGTTTTAGAATTAAATGAGCCCCATGAATAGCTGGAGGGCTTTATTGATACCAAAGTTATTCTATTTTCTTCTATATATTATTTTAGCATTGTAGATGTCTGTGTGTGTGTGTGAGTGTGTGTGTGTTTGTGTATGTGTGTTGTACATATGTATCTGGTGGGGCTGAGGAGTGAACTCAAGGCCTTGTGCATGCTAGACAAATGGTCTAACATTAACCTACATTCTTAGCCATAAGCTTTTAATTTCTACTATTTCTTTCCTAATTCTTATCAATGTCTTTAGCATAGCAAATCCAGCTATTTGCATACAATTCTAATGATTTCGCATGCTTATGTTTTATTCAACATATACTTTGTTTTCATGTTTTATTGTTTTTATTTATTTACTTTTTTTTGAGACAGGGTCTCCTTATGTAGCTTTGATTGGCTTTGAACTTGATATGTAGATCAAGTTGGCTTTGACCTCATGGAGATCTGCCTGAGGTCAAAGCCAACCTCTACCTCCGAAATGCTTGAGATTGAAGGTGTGTGTCACCATACCCCCTCTTATTATTTACATTTTATTTATTTATTTATTTATTGTGTTCATGATTCCATGAGTGTGTGCACGTGCATATAAGTCAAGAAATAAACTCAAAGGTCAGGGTTTAGAGCTGATTCTCTTACTGAGTGGATCCTGGGCATTGAACTTAGGTTTTTAGTCTTGACAGCAGGCTTCTTTACCTACTGAGCACCTTTGCTGGCTTTTCATCATGGAATGTAGCTCCACCTGATTACATCATCTAGTGCTTAGATGAAACAGCAGCGAGCTCCCATAGCTTTCGATTCTGCTCCCAGGACCAAGTGCTGTCTACAGAGTCCCAGCACACTCTGGAGCAGGGGCGGATAAACTCTGCAGGTCATCAGACCCGCAGCTCCTGCTGAGGGAAGCTGCACGGCTACCCACTGCCACCTCGAATCTGAGCAAGCCAACATCTTCAGGGGTCTCTGAAGGACAGATTCAGACCCTGACCAGAGGGGTGACAAGAGGCACACAAATCCGAGTGCCACAACTGACCAGGAGCCATCTAATCATGAACCACTGAAGCCATGGGCAAACATCAATGCAAGAAATTACATAATAATACAAAGCACAACATGGTAACTCCAGAAGAGAGTGGCGATCTTACAAATACAAGACCTGAACTGAGCAATGAAGAGGAAACAGAAGGAAGCAACACCAAAAAGTCCTTTTTGATTATCATCGAAGCTCTAAAAGAAGATATGAAAAAAAGCCTTAAAGAAATAGAAGAAAAATACAAACAAAAAATTGGAAGAGATGAACAAATCTATGAAAGAAACATGCCAGGAACTAAAAGCTGAAATAAAAGCTGAAGTAAAAGCTGAAATAAAAGCTGAAATAGAAGCAATAAAAAAGGCGCAAAATGAGGCAGAGATGGAAATAGAAAACCTGAAGAAAAAAGCTGGAGCTACAGATACAAGCATAACAAACAGAGTTCAAGAGATGGAAGATAGAATCTCTGAAGTGGAAGACTCAGTAGCTCAAAAAGATATATCAGTCAAAGAAAATAGTAAAACTAAAAACGCCATAACTCAAAATGTTCAGGAAGTCTGGGACACCATGAAAAGACCTAATTTGAGAATAATAGGAATAGAAGAAGGTGAAGAATACCAGCTCAAAGGCACAGATAATGTTTTCAATAAAATCATAGAAGAAAACTTCCCCAACCTGAAGAAGGAAATGCCTATAAAGATACAAGAAGCTTACAGAACACCAAATAGATATGATCCCCAAAAAAAGTCAGCGCGCCACATTATAATCAAGCCACAAAACATACAGAACAAAGAAAAAATTTTAAGAGCTTCAAAAGAAAAGGGCCAACTCACATATAAAGGCAGACCCATCAGAATAACGCCTGACTATTCAATAGAAACGATGAAAACTAGAAGGGCTTGGTCAGAAGTTATACAGACGCTAAAACAGCACGGCTGCCAAACTAGAATACTATACCCTGCAAAATTATCAATCACCATAGATGGAGTAAACAAGGTATTTCAGGACAAAGTCAGACTGAAAGAATATCTATCTACCAACCCATCACTACAGAGAGTATTAGAGGGAAAACTCCAACCTAAGGATCTCAGATATACCCACGAAATCACAAACAATCAATAAGTCCACAGAAGAATATCCTAGAGAAAGGAAATGCAAACAAGTTGCCACCAAAAATGGCAGGAAATATGAATCAATGGCCACTAATTTCCCTTAATATCAATGGCCTCAACTCTCCTATAAAACGTCACACACTAACAAGATGGATACAACAACAGAAGCCATCCTTCTGTTGCCTACAAGAAACACAGCTCAACTGCAAAGACAGACACAGGCTTAGAATAAAGGGTTGGGAAAAGATTTTCCAGTCAAACGGTCCTAAGAAACAAGCAGAGGTTGCAATCCTAATATCTAACAAAGTAGACTTTAAGCTAAAAGCAATTAAAAGGGACCAAGATGGTCACTACTTATTCATCACAGGAAAAATTGGTCAAGAGGAGATTTCAATCTTCAATATTTATGCCCCTAATATAAGGGCACCTACATATGTAAAAGAAACACTGCTAAAGCTTGAATCCCACATCAATTCTTACACCCTAATAGTGGGAGACTTCAATACCCCACTTTCAACCCTGGATAGATCAACCAGACAGAGC
>PVIH01019974.1:0-33831 GCA_004025045.1 Sigmodon hispidus | reverse complement strand
CCTAACACCTGTTAGATTGGCTAAGATAAAAGGCACAGATGACAGCCTATGCTGGAGAGGATGCGGAGCAAGGGGAACACTCCTCCATTGTTGGTGGGAGTGTAAGCTTGTTCAGCCACTTTGGAATGCAATATGGCGGTTTCTCAGAAAATTGAGAATCAATCTCCCCAAGGACCCAGCAATACCACTTCTGGGTGTATACCCTAAAGAGGCACATTCACATTCCAAAGGTATTAGCTCAGCTATGTTCATAGCAGCATTATTTGTAATGGCAAGAACCTGGAAACAACCTAGATGTCCCTCAACTGAAGAATGGATTAACAAACTGTGGTACATCTACACAATGGAATACTACTCAGCAGTAAGAAAAAATGATATCCTAAAATTCGCAGGCAAATGGATGGATTTGGAGAATATCCTCCTGAGCGAGGTATCACAATCTTAGAAAGATAAGCAGGGGATATACTCACTCATTAGTGGTCTCTAAACAAACAAACAAGAAAAAAAGCCAAGCATGCCCAAGCGGCAAACCACAACCACTGAACATCTTGGGATCAGAAACACCCTGGACTGACCCTTCGGACCCCACTCCAACTATAGGAACACCTGACTTACTCTTGAGGGAGGGTGGACAAAACTGGATTTGGCCAGGAGTGGAGACTGATCCAAGCATTATTGGGTCAGTGGGACCATAGGACTGTCTGCTCCCTGCCCAGGGAGGGGATAGGGAGTTGCTGAGAAGTAAAATGACCTGATGTGGTGGGAGGGGGAAGGGACCTTGAATAAGGATATACAGGGATGGAAAAAAAATTCAGAGGGAAAGCTGAACACAAAGAAAATATATGTGTAGCAATCTTATTTGCATTATAACCCTTGATAAGTCATGCTTATGATTTTTATCTTCTTTATAGTTATTGTTAACTTTTCAGCATTTTAAATTCATTTTACTGTTTTTTTGATAAATACAAAATAAATAAAGAAGAAAAAAAACTATTAATCTCAAAAACAAAGAATTGTGGATTAATTTAAGTGTAAGAGCTTGTTAGTAGTAAGCCTGAGCATTTGTAATTAACATAAGTCTCTGTGTATTTATTTAGGACTGAAAGACTGTAGATGGGGTGGGAAAGAAACTTCTGCCTACAAAAATAGTTCACAGAGAATACATATGTTTTTATGTTGTTTCTTCTAGAAGCATATATTTAAGATTTTTGCATGTTTTCCAATACTTCACTGTTTAGCATTGTGTAACACTCCATTGTTTGACTAAAGCATATGTTAATCTATTCATGTGGTATTAAGAACCTGTTTTTTAAACATAAATTGATATTTTAATAACTAACATGCAGTTTTTAGAAACATTTAATATCTTTGAGTTTTACAACATAGAATCATAGTTGAAAAACTGTTAGTTATCCTTAATTTAATTGAAATTTTGGAAAAGCAAATTTCCTGAGTAAAACTATTATCTAATATACAGAACAAGAGGTAGCAGAAGTCCAATATCACAATTAAATAACAACAGAGATAAGGGATGCATTTTAAAGATGACCAAGAAAAAGAAATAAGGAACAGAATAGCAATCTGTACATCATCTGCTTTCTCTTAAGAAAAAAAAAAAATTGTGAGAACTTAATAGATCCGTGGTGTTGAAAATGAAGGAGGGCTATAGACATTTTCAGAAAAAGGCATTAAAGAATTTGTGAGCAGGAGACCTACATTAAAATGCATGTCATAGATTTGAGGCTTCTACCTTGGAATCTCTTCCTCTTGCTCACTTCACTGTTCCTTTCTCAGCTGCCTCGGCTATAAGCTCACTGAGAATCCAGGGACACCTCCTCTTGTTCCTCTCTTGCTTGACCTTGTAGAATCACTCTAAGACTGCATATACTGTTTCCTCAAAGTTTTCATTTTTGGATTTACTAGTTTTTAATACCCATTCAAGGTTATTTACTTTTTCTTGAATACGCACTTTTTTATAGTGCTAAATAGTATATATGAGAACCTTAGTTATCTAAAGAAACCTGTTATTTCTTGTTTTTGCTGAATCATAGGGTACTTTTCCCCACTTGGTATATGTTAATATTTTATTGGTTCAATTTAATACGTGTGTAACTTGAGGGTATATATTGATGGCCCTTGCTTTGGAGAGTTTCATTAATTTTAGTAGGATGATGATGAGTAATGTTGCTTGAGTATCACATTCATCCTCTTTGAAGGGCTGAGCTTAATAGGAGGGAGGTTCTTGAGTTCATTTTCAGCTTTCTGAAGGCTCAAGATAGCCCATGACTTACTTAAGATATTTATCCTGGAGTAACCTGAATTCTATGTTCTCCAAACACTCTCTTGCTCTCGAATATTGATATAGTTCTTTATTGTTTTTCCTTTCTGTGTTCTCTGCTTTATTCCTTCCTTATTTTTCTTATATATCCCTGTAATTTATTTTAAAGTTTGTTGGCAAACATCCAAGAACAAGATATAGAGTCATGAGTGAGTCTTCTATATTGAAAGAAGTGCAGGTTGTGAAAGCCAGGAAAATTGTCACTATACTAGAAGAGCCACTGAACCTCATTTAGTCTTGGTTAGTTTTCTCTGTGTGAAATGGAGACACTAATGAGGCCTCCTCAAGATGAGGTTGAAGATTATTGAGGTAGTGTAGCGAACCCATTTTGCAACCATTGGTTACACAGCAGTTACTATGTGGAAGAAGTTCGATTACGCCCTGTCAAAAGAGCTAGCAGATGAACATGAAGCTTTGTCTCCCGTGGACTTAGAGGAAAAAATTGAAGCATGCTTATTTAGCAGTTATCCTCACTAAAGCTGAAGAAAGTCTTGGCAGTGTTATTTCTCCCTCCCTGTGAAGGCATGCTGGGATCAAACTAGAAATAAAAGGAAAATGAGAAGAGGATGTTGCTTCTATAACAGATTCTACTGAGGGATCCTAGAGAAAAGAAGATGGAAGAGGATGTGAGAAATGTGTTGACACGATGAAATGCAAGCAGGATGGTTAGTGAACTTTAGGACAGCTGTGAAAGCAATGAATGTGGGTAGAACAATAGCAATCAGAAAATAGCCCAAAGGAGAAAATACTAGCTTAGTTGTATGTGGTTTTTCATCTTGAGCTCCTGTTGTCTGGAAATCAGCTGGGTGTGTTATGCACACTCTCCTTGCCTTAATTTTTGCTCATTATTGAGTCACCAAACTTTGTAATCTTAGCTGGTGTTGGTATAATTTAATTTCATTACCTTTTTTCCCTCTTAAACAACCATACTGCTGGTCCTTTTACATACATTATTTTAATTAGTGCTTTAATCAACACAGTGAAATGAACATTTAAAAACTCGTCTGTCCAGCTAATAAAATTGAAGAGAATTTCTATTTTTTCTTGATTTGTGAGACAAGGTTCGACACTCCCACTATTATTACTTCCTTAGATGATCTCTCCTGGGTATTCAGCTCAGGTTATGTGTGTTTTGATTTTGTGGTGAACAATTCCATTGGTTGACAGTTATACACAGACACACATAGACACAGACATCTTCCTATCTCTGAATTTCCAGTCTCTGACCCTGCTTGGGGTACAAATTCATGCCTCCATCTCTAACTTTTTATTTTGTAGTAGGATTCAGACTCAGGTTTTCATATTCATGGCAAGTAGTTTACCAACTATACCATCTCTTCAATCTTAAATTATGTATTTTTATAATCTTCCACAATTTTAAAGATAACCATTGCAAATATTCATATAACCTCATAAATCATTGTCTCATTTACATTACATAAATCAAATGTCTCATTGAACATTTCTGACATTCACTAAACCACAATGATCTGATCTCTATCATTAAATATTTGCATCATTAGTTTTATGCTTTATGTTTTATAGTTTCATAAAGATGGAATCATGAATACATATGATTTTAAAGTTTTATTTGTTCTTTGAATCATTTCATACATGTGTACAAGCATATCCTAACTTTTTTTTCAACATATTGTTTTATTGAGATTCATCCATGTTGTTACATGGATGGCCAGTGTTAAATTTTTTGAGAAATATTCCACTGTACGAAATATTATTTTTGTAGTCAGAAGTTTCTGTCATGGCCCAGTCCTGAGATCTAGACCAGCAGTTCCAAATAATCACACAAAGTCTTATATTAGTTACACGCTGTTTGACTTATGGCTCAGGTTCATTACTTGCTAGCTCTTTCATTTTAACTCAATCCATTTCTTTTCATCTGTCTTGCCATGTGGCTCATTGCTTACCTGTACTTTTACATCTTGCTCTCTTGGGGGCAGCTTGCAGAGTCTCTCTCTCACTCTGCCCTCCTTTGTCTTTTATCTCTGCTTGGAATTCCTGCCTACTTCCATACTGTCTTGCCATAGGCCAAAACAGCCTTTTTATTAATCAATGGTATTTACAGCATACAGAAAGGCATTCCCCATCAGTCATTTTTTTTCTTTTTTCTTTTTTCTTTTATTGAGACAGGGTTTCTCTGTACAGTCCTGGATTTCCTAAAACTCACTTTGTAGACCAGGATGGCCTCCAGCTTTCCTGCCTCTGCCTCCTGAGCACTAGGATTAAAGGTGTGTGCCACAAACAACACCTGGAAAAATGGCATGCTATAAAAACCAGTGGGTTTTTCTTTCTTTTTTCCTATAAAGTTGTTGCCCATGTTAATTTTGCAGAAACATTTTTCTGTAGTTTAAGTGTATAAATTCCTCCCAGATAGTTTTGATTATGTATTATATTTATATAACAACAATATATTAAAATGAAAGATTTCTGTTATTACTTGATGTATATCAGAAAATGGATAAAACAGGTGGTAAACACTCCCACATTCCAGAGTGGGTACAAATTCACCTGAATTTTTTTAAAGTGCAATCTTCTCCCACTTCTTCCTCTTCCTCCTCCTTCCTCCACCTTCCTCCTCCTCCTTCTTCCTCCTCCACCTTTCTCCTCCTTCCTCCTCCTCCTCTGCCTTGTCATGTGGCTGCTTCTTCTCCTGTGATGTGTGCTAATTTGCCCCATGTCACTGAAATGGGAAAAATTGACCGTGGACTATAATCTGTAATTTCCATGTCTGTGAGCTAAAATGAATCTTTTCTCATAACTGGGTTGTTTCATCAGGTAGTCAATTATAGTAATGGAAGGTGGACTAACAGTGTTTTGTGAGTACAAAGCAAGACAGTATGTCCCTTCAGCCTTTTATGCATTTTTGCATCTAAACAATTTATGTCTCACTTGCTTTCAATCTACAAGTAACAGAATTAAGACAGGAAAAGAAGAATAAAGACCAGAAAAAGTGAAACACATACTACCGAGGCTGTAGTGAGCTGGAGGAGATAAGAAATGTCTAAATAAAGTCTAGATTTTATTTATATAATTCTTACATTTGACTGGATATGAAGTTACTGTGATTCATCAATCAGAAGTCATGAAGTAAGCCAAAATAACATGTCGCATGAGCAGTGAACAAAAAAGATTATATTAAATAAGCTGAGCTTGTTCAAAATTAATATAATTTGTACATACTGTGATGATTACAGTTCATTTTAAAAGTATATTTACTGGATATAGCATAACATGACTAATAAAACCACAGTTTGAATGATATTAAGGGTGAAATCCTTTTAGTAATTTACTAGGGAATTTCCTAGGTCTATGTAAATTTTGGCTTCCCATGCAATTTTTTTCTTTTATTTAAGAAATTTTTATTTAATTTTTAAGATAGCAGCCACTGTTCTAATTCCCTCCCCTCTTCCCAGTTACCCCCTCATCTTCCCCCACCCTACCCCATCTATTCCTCAGAGCAGGTAAGGACTCACAATACAGTCTAGCATATCAAGTTGAGACAGGACCAAGCCCTACTCTTAGTATTAAGGCTGAGCAAAATACCCCTCTAAAGGGAATGGCCTCCAATATGCCAGTTCATGCACTAGGTTTAAATCCTGGTTCAACTGCCAGAGGCTCCACAAACTTCCTACACCATACAACAGTTATACACATTAAGAGGGCATAGCTCAGTCCCATGTAAGTTCCCCAGCTGTAAATCCAGAGTCAGTGAGCTCTCAATAACTTGGGCCAGCTATCTCTGTGGATATTCCATCATGATCTTGACTCCTTTGCTCATGTAATATCTTCTTCTCTTTGACTGGACTCGGAGCTCCATCCACTGATTAGCTACGGATCTCTGCATCTGCTTCCATCAGTGGGTGGATGAAGGTTCTGTGATGACAATTAGAGTGGTCATCAATTTAATTAAAAGAGAAGGCCAGCTCAGGAACCATCTCCACTATTGCTTGAGTCTTAGCTGGGGTAATGCTTGTGAATTCTTAAATATTTCCCTAGTACCGGGTTTCTAACTAACTACCAAAGGGCTCCTTCTATCAAGGTATCTAATTCATTGTTTTCCCTCCCTGTTTCTCCCCCAATCAACCATTCCATTCCCTCATGTTTTCTTCTCACTTCTCCTTACGCCCTCCCCTAGGCTCCCAATTTACTCAGGAGGTTTTATCTATTTCCACTTTCCAGGGGATCTATGAATCTTAGGGCCCTTCTTGTTAACTAGCTTCTTAGGGTTGTGGATTGTAGTCTGGTTAGTGGGATAATGCTTTTATACATTGTAAAGATTTGCCAGTAGTATTGGTTTAATAAAATGCTAATTGGCTAGTAGTAAGGCAGGAAGCAGAGGCATGGTGACCAGACTAGGAGAATTCTGAGGAGAAGAAAGACAGAGAAGCAATTGCTAGCCAGCCACAAAGAAAGCAAGATGAGAATGCTGTACTAAGAAAAGGTACCACACTATGTGACTAAATCTAAGTAGAAATATGGGATAACTTTAGGTAGAAGAGTTAGTGATAAGCATGAACTACTGGCTGAGAATTTATGAGTAATATTAAGCTTCAAAGTCAATTATTTAAAAAATGGCTGCCAGGTATTTGAGAGTTTTTGGCAGGACAAACACTTCTGACTACATTGACTATCCTTTGCTTTACATCTAATATTCTAATATCCACTTATGAGTGAGTACATATATCAATTTTGTATTTCTGGATTTGTGTCACCTCACTCAGAATGTTTTATTGCTAGTTTTATTCTTTCATTCATTCATTCATTTATCTATTTATGTATTTATTTACTGCTGAGTAGTACTCTGTTGTGTAAATGTAAATGTGCCAATTTTTAAAAATTTATTCTTTGGTTGGTGACCATATAGGCTGTTTCCAGGTTCTGGATATTATGAATAAGTGCTACTATGAACATAATTGAGCAAATGTCCTTTTGGTATGAGTGTGCATCCTTTGGGTATATGCCAAAGAGTAGTATTGCTGGATCATGAAGTAGATTGATTTTCAGTTTACTGAGAAACCACCATACTGATTTCCAAACTAGCTTTACATTCCCACCAGCAATGGAGGAGTGATCCCCTTACTCCACATGTCTAGTGTAGGCTATCATCATTATTTTTGATCTTAGCCATTCTGATAGGAGCAAGAGGGCATATAAGAGTTGTTTTGATTTGCAAACTCCTGATGGCTAAAGATGTACAATTCTTTAAGAGTCTTTTGGCTATTTGAGATTTTTTGTTCAGAATTCTGTTTTGATCTGTACCCCATTTTAAATTGGATTATCTGGTTTTTTATCTCCAGTTTTTTGAGTTCTTTATATATTTTAGACATCAGCCATCAGTCAGATATAAGGTTGTTAAAGATCTTTTCCCATTCTGTATTTTGTCTTACAGGCTGTGTCCTTTCTTTACAAAAGGTTCTTAGTTTAAGGATGTTCAATTTATCAATTGTTGAGTTCAGTGTCTGATACTGGTCTTATATTTAGAAAGAGGTCTCCTGGGCAAATACATTAAAGGCTCTTCCCCACTTTCTTTTTTTATCAAGTTCAGTGTAGCTGGGTTTATGTTAAGGTCTTTGATCCACGTGTACTTGAGTTTTGTACAGGGTGGTAGATATGGAATTATTTTCATTCTTCTATATGCCATCACCTAGTTATGCCAACACCATTTGTTGAAGATGCTTTCTTTTGTCCATTGTACATTTTTTTGCTTCACTGTTAAAAATCAGGTGTTCATAGATATGTGGATTGATATTAGTGTCTTTAGTTCTATTCCATTAATCCACATGTCCGTTTTATGCCAATACCAAGCTGTTTCTATTATTGTAGCTCTATATTAGAACTTGAAATTAGGGATAGTGATGCTTCCCACAGTTCTTTTATTGAACAGAATTTTTTGAGCGATTCTGAGATTTTGTTTTTCCATATGAAGTTGAGTATTGTTCTTTTGAGGTCTGTGAAAAATTGTGTTAGAATTTTGATGGGGATTGCAATGAATCTGTAGATTTATTTTGGTAAGATTGCCATTTTTACTGTGTTCATCCTACCTATCCAAGATCATGGGATATCATTCAATTTTCTGATATCTTCTTTAATTTTTTCTTCAATGACTTAAAGTTCTTGTCATACATTTCTTTCACTTTTTTTGTTAGAGTTACCTCAAAATATTTTATGTTATTTGTGGCTATTGTAAATGATGATGTTTCCATAATTTTTCAGTTTTTATAATTTTATCATTTTATATAGAAAGTCTACTATTTTTTTTTAGTTAATCTTGTATCTTTCCACATTACCGAAGGTGTTTATCAGCTGTATGAGATCCCTGGTAAAATTTTTGAGTTCACTTATGTATACTATTTTATCATTTGAAAAAATGGTGACTTTTTCCTTTCTAATGTGTATCTCTGTGATCTACTTTTGTTATCTTACTACTCTAGTTAGAACTTTGAGTATTATATTGAGTAGATATGTATCCCTGATTACTCAAGACCTTAATCATAAGCAGATGCTGGATTATGTCAAAGGTTTTTACAGCATCTAATTACAGATGATCATGTGGCTTTTTTTTTTCTTTAAAACTTTATTTATTTATTTATTTATTTATTTGCCTTGGTGTTTGCCTGGAACTGGAACTACAGACAGTTGTTAGCTGCCATGTGGGTGCTGAGAATCGAACCCGGGTCCTCTGGAAGAGCAGACGGTGCTCTTAACCGCTGAGCCATCTCTCCAGCCCCGTGGCTTTTTATCTCAGGTTGTTTTTGTGGTTGATGTCATTGACAGATTTTTATATGTTGAACCATCCACAAATCTCTGGGATGAAGCCTACTGGATCATGGCAGATAATTTTTTTAATGTGTTTTTCTACTAGGTTTGCCAGCACTTTATTGAGTATCTATGCATTGATGTTAATGAGATTGTTCTGCAGTTTTCTTTCTTTGTTGCATCTCTGTGTGGTTTGTATATCAGGGTGGTTGTAGCCCCATAAAAAGAGTTTGGCAATGTTTCTTCTTTTCTATTGTGTGAAGCAGTTTGAAGAGATTTGGCATTAGTTCTTCTTTCAAATTCTGTGCTGAAACCATTTTGTCTGGGCTTTTTTTAGTTGGAAGACTTTCAATAACTGCTTCTATTTTCTAAGAGGTTATAGGTCTATCTAAGTGGTTTATCTGGTCTTGATTTAATTTTGGTAAGTAGTATTTATTCAGAATATTGTCTATTTCTTTTAGATTTTTCAATTTTATGGAGTACAAGTTTATAAAGTATGACCTAATAATTCTCTGGATTTTCTCAGTGTTTGTTGTTATTTCCCATTTTTCATTTCTGATTTTTAAGAATTTAAATGTTCTCTCTCTGTCTTTTGGTTAGTTTAGGTAGAAGTTTGTCTATTATGTTGACTTTATCAAAGAATTAACTTTTTGTTTTATTCATTCTTTGTGTTCTTTTTTATTATAAATAAGGTCATATTTTCTATCTGTGTATTTCCTTGTTCAAGGTCCCTTCCCCCTCCCACCCCCTCCAGTCACTCTCTCTTCTCCACATCTCCCCATCTCCTCCCCAGCATGGTCAGGAGGTCCCAAGGTCCCAATATGGCTTAGTTCAGCATCTACTTCTGGTAGATCCAGTTTCCTCACCCAAACATCGAGACTAAGTCAGGTGTTCCTCTAGGGGGAGTGGGCTCCAAGGTGCCAGTCCAGGGTGTTTCAGATCCCAAGCTATTCAGTGGTTGTGGTTTGCAGCTTGGACATGCTTTGCTTTTTGCTTTTTATGTTTAGAGTCCACTAATGAATGAGTACATCCCCTGCTTATCTTTCTGGATTTGAGATACCTCGCTCAGGAGGATATTCTCCAAATCTATTCATTTGCCTGCAAATTTTAGGATATCATTTTTTCTTACTGCTGAGTAGTACTCTATTGTTTAGATGTACCACAGTTAATGTTAATTCATTCTTCAGTTGAAGGGCATCTAGGTTATTTCCAGGTTCATGCTGTTATGAATAATGCTGCTATGAACATAGTTGAGCCTTTGGAGTGCGAACGTGTGTCTTTAGGATATAAACCCAGAAGTGGTATTTGTGTTTTGATTTTTATTGATTTCAGCTCTGAGTTTGATCATTCCCTGCCTTCTCCTCCTTCTGGGTGAATTTGCTCCTTTTTCTTTTAGAGCTTTCAGATGTGTCATTAAATCTCTTGCGTGCATTTAAAAAAATTCTCATGTAGGCACTTAGTGCTATGAATTTTCTTCTTAGCACTGCTTTCATCATGTCCCATAAGTATGAGTATTTTGTGGAATAATTTTTCTTTAATTGTAGGAAGTCTGTAATTTCTTTTTTATATTTCTTCCTTGACTCAGAGGTGGTTCAGTTCAGAGCTGTTCAGTTTCCATGACTTTTTAGGCTTTCTGTAGTTTGTTTTGTTGTTAAACTCTAGCTTTAGGACATGGTGGTATGATAGGCTACAAGGAACTATTTCCATTTTTGTATCTATTAATATTTGTTTTATGATTGAGTATGTTGTCAATATTTGACAAAGTTCTATTTGTTGTAGTAAGAAGTTTCCCAGCCTGTTTGGCGCCGGAGTTTGTACCTGGCATGCGAGCGGCAGAGGTTTTGACCTGGTGCGTGGCTTTTGTTCCCCAAAGAAATGAATCAGACACTTATATTACTTTATACTGTTTGGCCCATGTCTCAAGCACATTACTAGTTAGCTCTTTTATCTTAAATCAACCCATTTCTATTAATCTTCCCGCCACGTGGCCCGGCCCGCGGCTCACCTGTTTCTTACATGTCTGTCTTCTTCGGGGGTCGGATGGAGACTGGCTTAACTCCGCCCTGCTCCTATCTGCTTGTGCTCTGATCCTCCACCCACTTCTACGGTGCTGTGCATAGGCCAAAACAGTACTTTATTTACAACGTGCAAAGAACATTCCACCACATCTATTGGGTGCTGAGAAGTTATATTCTTTTGCGTTTGGGCAGAAAGTTCTGGATATAGCTATTAAGCCCATTTGAGTCATACCATCTATTAGATCTCTAAGTTTCTATCTGGCAGATCTGTTCATTAGTGAGAGTGAGGTGTTGAGGTCTCCTACTATTAATTAATGTGTGGCATTTGATGTAATGTTTAAGTTTTAATAATGTTTCTTTCTTTTACATATATGGGTGCCCTTGTACTTGGGGCATGAGATGCTCAGGATTAAGATGACACTAGATGTTTTTGTCCTGTGATGAATATGTGATTTTCTTCCTCATTTCCTTTTATTGATTTTTAGTTTGAATTTTATCTTGTTATATATTAGGATAGATACAGCAGCACTTCTTAATTTCATTTGTTTCAAAAGTCTTTTCCCAACCCTTTATTTTCACATAATGTCTGTCTTTGAAGTTGACTCATGGTTCTTGTATCAGCACAAAATTGGATCCTGTTTTCATATCTATTCTGTTAGCCCGTGATTATAGGTGAATTGAGACAATTAATAATAAAGGGAATGCTAATTCCTGTTATTTTTGATGGTGATGTTATGTGTGCTTTCCTTCTTTTGGATTTCCTGTTTTGGGATTACCTATTACTTGTGTTTTCATGGATGCATCTAACTTTCTTATGCTGGAGTTTTCCTTCTAGTGCCTTCCGGAGGGCTGGGTTTTTGGTAAGGTACTGTTTAAATTTGGTTTTGTCATGGAATATCTTGTTTACTGCATTTATTATGAGAATATGATATCTTTAGAAGAATTTGTAGTTTGATTGGCCTAAAGTTAACTCATAGTTCAGTCATCATCTATTGTATTTAAAGTTAGACTTATAACGTGTCTAAAGTGGCAACAGGGAGTTTTTTCTTGCTTCTTAAAAATCTGTTCAAATGTTGGGTATCAGAGGGGAGGTTCCAGTTATATAAAAGACATTTATATCCTGGGTGAACTTGCATGTGTTATTGCTTTAGAAATAACACTCATCAATTTAGATATCTATTATTTATTGTTAGTTTGCCACACAGAAATGTGTTCTCCAAATCAGAAGACCCTGCAATTTTAGCTTTTGTTTTTGTTTTAAATTCTTGGACTTTTTTGTTCAGGACATATCCAAGTACCTTTCTAGTACTAATAAGTAACAAATATCTATAAAAATGAATGATGTTCGCTCCTGTGCCCACTATCATGGCTAGTATTGACTAATGAAAGTTCGTAGCTATTATAGCTATTGGTACTATCAGTACTTTTACTTTGGAAAAACTGTTAAAATCAGAGAAAGGACTAGAAAGGAAGATTTTCTTTTGTTAAGTTAATTAAGTTCTAAAAATTGAACAAAGAGAAAGCAAGATAGTCACAATTTTTATTCATATTCTTTTCCTTTGAATAAACCACAAACCAGTGAAGGCAGTGACCCTAGTTGATAACACCAAGCAGAGAGAGATGTGATGGTCATGATAATGCATTCTTGAAATCAGACAGAAAATACTAAATTCTTGTCATTACCATTGCCAAAAATATGAAAAAAGTCAAGCTAATACTCATGAATCATAGATTATTTATAAAAGGAGAATAAACTTAGTCTGATTTTTAATTTACTCTATAGAGTTACATGAAGAAATCTCTGTGGGGAAATATGTGAAGCATTGGTCATCAAATTTAATCAAAGCAAATGCTCAATATGTCTTAAATAAGCAATACAAATTACAATAAGAGTGGTAGCTAAACAAAATGTAATAATAATCATTGTGTGTTTGCTGTCATTGTCTTCTAGGGAGCAGAGATGAAGGGTGAGAGTCTGATAGTTTATGTTCCAGATGGGCATGCCCACCTGGGCTGTGAGAATTCACCAGCCCCAGCAGGCTCTCTGTCCCTATTTCAAACCCTATTTTCATTTGCCATGCAAATTACAGGATAACACAGGGTGAGAACAGTCCTGGTATAATAAAGTAGAAGATCTGCACAGCCTGTTGGGGTGGCTTTCTGTCCTCATTATTGGAGAAGAAAATGTATTCAGCAGCATCCAGGTTCTTTTGTGCCCACATTTCCATATTGATTAAACATCACCATTCCTGGCTTCTTCAAATTACTCTCTCATGCCTCATCTCCTTGTTGCCTTGCCATCTGTTTAATGTGTCTCTTGCTAGCCTGATGATCTAGGCTTCATTTTTCTTTGCAGTTTTTTAAAAAATCAATCAAGTAAAAATAAAAATGATAAATGAATATATATTGAATGCCTACTATATTTCTGAACCTTGCAAAAATTATCTAATTCCCAGTAATCTTATTAAATAGATGCAATGGTTATTTCTGTTTGGTAAGGGAAAAGCATTACATTGGCTGTAACACCACTAAACTTAAGAATTGCAATTTGAACCCTTGTCTCTCCAATGCTTTTATTTATGGTAGTTGGCCATACTATGTGTCAGACCATGAGCAGAATAACCATTGGAGTAAGGACAAAGCCCCACCCACATGATCTTATAACTTAGATGAGGATTCAAACAGGCATTTGCCAATAAAACCTAATAGGTGATAAAAATGAATGTAGTTGTGCATGAAAATACAACAGTAAGCAGTGTGAAGTAGAACAGATTTCAGTATGGCTTTCTCTTTTTAAAAACCAATAATTATATACTAGGGACATAACTTAATAGTGAAAGCACTTAGTGTACAAGCATAAGAACTAGAGTTTAGATGTTCAAAAAATATAAATACTGGATGGGCATAGTGACTAATATACCATAGCATTTCTACATAAGTCTGGATGCTAATACTGAATCTGTCATATCAAAGAACTCTACACTTCACTGAGAGACCCTATGTCAGTGAATACGAAGGAACAGTGGAAGATCCCTTGCTTCATACCCATGTATGTGCATGTTCACATATATGGAAAACATGTATGCACGCATGTGAAGCATGCATGCATACATACCACATACATTAAATAAAAATGTGAAAAGAAAAAATTAAAAGGAAAGTTTACTTCACAGTTTTTTTCTGGTTCTTGTAGAATATGTCTTCACTTCTGCCCTTTGACTTTGTAAGGGCAATAGAAAAATAGGGTTTCATGTTCTATCTTACATCTAGATATTGAAAATTAAACTATCATTAGTACAAGCAACAAGAAACTCCACCAGACAGTAGAATAGTTTAATGACAATCCCAAGAATATTTGGCAGAATATTTTATTCCTAGTTTTGCAGTAGTGAATTCTGGAATGGTTTTATATGAGGCTAGAGATAGCTTATGCGTGCTTATGAGAGTCTAGTTATGTGTCAAATAGTTAAATCTGATTTTATGAATTGTTGAGCTTTGAAGTTCATGAACTTAGACCAGGTATATATGCATATATATATGTATATATACCTCAGAAAGCCTGACTAATTTATGTGTGAGTTTTTTTAATCTTGTAATTCCATGTCATATAATGTAGATAGTTAGATTCTGTTTGCTTTATTTTTTATTGTTCTATAGCAGGCATTTTCACCATTTTCTTAGTTGATATCTGTCAAGTGAGTGATTATGTAGAATTAAGAAAAGAGACAACCTCAGGCTGGCCTCCTAGCTAACTTAAGTCTTCTGTCCAAGGTTCTGAAATAAGATTTAACATCTATAAGTGGGCCCTTAGTATTTAAGGAAAAAGTCAAGTGGAGGGAAGACTGAAGAGAGGAAGATATTCTGTAGAAAGATTAATTATATGATCTAAAAGAAGCAACATGAATCTGAACACATGCTCCAGTGGTAAAGAGCATTTACTAATCTTGCAGAAGAGTCAGGCTTAGATTTCAGCTTCCACATCAAGCAGTTCACAATGGTTTGTAACTCCAAACCCAGAGGATTTAATAGATAGCATACTCTGACTTCCATGGGCACCAGACATATATGTGACACATGCTCATAAATGTAACTACTCATCCATATACATACACAAATAAAAGTAAATTAAAAGTTTTTAGAAAATAAATAGGAGGGGCTGGAGGGGGAAGGGAGTTTGAACAAGGGGATACATGGATAAAAAGAATAAGACTTTATTTAAAATAAATAAATTAAAAAAGAAAGTAAATAATTAAAAGGAGTCTCATGAAGTGGCCATTGAGTTATGTAAGAATTATAATATATAAGAACATTTCATCTAATTCTAAAACAGTGGGAATGAAGATTTAAAGGCACATATTAATTAATGAAGTATACTGGTAGGCATCAAAACAAAAGTAGCTTAAATGCATGGATTCTTCCAAGAGAGGGCAACAGATCTTACAATGTGGTGAAACCAGGATGTTAAATTGCCCCTAGGCATGAGAGGGAGAGCATTGATGAATTTTCAAGCAACAAATGATGGTAGAGTTGCTTCTTTTCTTTGTGCATGTAGAATTAGTTTCATCATAATGAATTAAATTATAATGTCATTACAATGCTTACACTATGGTTGACAAGATAGCCATGGGTCAAACACTGAAATAAATACATAAAAAGTTTTAGTATTGTGAGCTGATATAACAAGGGAGGGCAATATTTACTATCTGTAAGGTAAATAACTTTAACTGGGAATAAAAAGAATAACTTTTAAGATCCTGAGTAGAAAGATCAAGTTTTCTCATGAGAAGAAAAGATACCAGCCTGGCAAAATGTTTAAAATTTATATTGATAGATTTTTCTTGAGACATATATGTAATCATCTTCCAGATTTTTTTGATTGATTTTATTTTGAAGTCTTTTTTTTTTTTTTAAAAATATTAGGATAGCTATACCAGCTTTCTTCTTAAGTTCATTTGATTGGAAAGTCTTTTTTCCAACCCTTTACTCTGAACTAGTGACTGTCTTTGTATTCAAGGTATGTTTCTTGTATCATCAGAGGGATGGATTCTGTTTTTGTATCTATTCTGTTAGTCTGTGTTTTTTTTTTTATAGGGGAATTGAATCCATTGATATTAAGGGAAATTAATGATCAGTGACTGTTAATTCATGTTATTTTTGATGGTGGTAATATGTGCTTTTCTTCTTTTGGATATCCTGTTGTGAACTTATCTATTGCTTGTGTTTTCATGGATGTATCTAACTTCCTTAGGTTGGAGATTTTCTTCTAGTGGTTTCCATAGGAATGGGTTTGTGGATAGGTATTGCTATTTCATCTCAATGGTTATTGATGGTTTTGCTGGGTATAGTAGTCTGGGCTGGAATTCATAATCTCTTAGTGTCAGTATAACATCTGTCTAGGACCTTTTGGCTTTCATAATCTCCTTTGAGAAGTCAGGTGTTATTCTTATCAGTCTGCCTTTAAAAGTTATTTGGCTTTTTTCCCTTAAAGCCCTTAATATTATTTCTTTATTCTGTATGTTTATTGTTTTGACTATTAAGTGGAGAGTTGACTTTTTGGGGGGGTTTAGTATATTTGATGTTCAGTAAGTTTCTTGTATCTTCATTGGTGTTTCCTTTATTATGTTGGTAATTTTTTATGATGTTGTTGAATATATTCTCTGTGCATTTGAGCTGGAATTCTTTTCTCTCATCTATTTCTGTTATTCTTAGTTTTTGTCTTTTCATGATGTACCAGATTTCCTGGACATTTTGTGTTTTGACTTTAGTATTTTCTTTGACTGATTAATGTATTTCCTTTATTGTGAGCCACTATGTCGGTGCTGGGAATTGAACTCAGGACCTCTGGAAGAACAGTCAGTGCTCTTAACCTCTGAGCCATTTCTGCAGCCCAGTGTATTTCCTTTATTATACCTTTCATGCTAAAGATTATTTCTTCTGTCTCTTGAATTCTGTTGGTTACACTGGCATTTGTATTTTCTGCTTGTTTATTCAGAATTTCCATTTCCAGCATTACTTCAGTTTATGTCTTTTTTTTATAATTTTTATTTCAGTTTTCAAGTCTTGAATTGTTTTCTTCACTTGTTTGATTGCTTTTTTCTTATATTTATTTAAGAAATTTATTGATTTTTAAAGAAAATTTATCTTTTTCTCTATTTCTTTAAGAGAGGCTTTCATTTACCCTTAAATGACTTCTGTCATATTTATAGAGCTATTTTAAGGTCACTTTCCTCTGTTTCTTCTTTATTTGAATGTTCAAGTGTTGCTGTTGTAGAACTACTAGGTTTTGGTGGTGCCATTTTGTTTTTTTATGTTGTTGAATGTAAGTTTCCTTGGACTACTCTCCCTTTAATTGGTACAAGCATTGTCTGTGTTTCAGGGAGCTGTTCTTGGTCCAATAGGTGCTCTTGGTGCAATTGGAGCTCTTGATGAAAACAAGAGCCAGTAGAATCTCATGAGCAGTTAAAGTCTCCAGGGAATAAATGGACTTGGGGGTTGGAGTGGGGATTATTGGCTAGAGGGCCTGATGAGGGGTCATGATATTCAGACTTGCCCAGAGGGGTCCTGCTTTCTTACCTGCAGCTGGAGATACTAAGGGGTTCTGGGGCACAATTTGTGCCCTGTTGCTCAGATCTTTAGGCTGGCCCGGTTGGCTGGCTGGGAGAAGAGTAACTAACCTGTTTATCTTGCTGAATGCCCTCAACAGAAGCAAATAATGTCTCTTGCCTCCATTTTTATGTTGTTTAAAATGAGAATAGGACCTACTCAAGATTTATCAGAAAATGATAATGAGTTTTGGGGTATCAGAATAAGGCTGTAGTTTTGTTTCTAGCACCTAGTAATTGTCTGTGACTGCAGCTCCAGATGTTTCTGTTCTCTAAGAAACACAGTCAAGTGCACATACTGTATCCACCACATTCATAAAACATACAAAACTATAGATTATCTTTAAAAAGCTCCTTAAACCCCTCCAGAACATCATTTGAGGAAACAGTGATTTTCAAAAAGAGGTAATGCTTACAAAATAATTAAAAATTCCAAAGGAAGAATTTCTTTGCTTGAGCTATTCTAAGTCAATAAAGACATTTTTAAAGTTAGGAAATTTGATGGTGGTAGGGTTCATTCATTGACTTAAAGAAACCTAAAACTTTGTACCAGCATTAGATTGACAAAAAATTGTAAATATCACAAAGATGTCCTGTCTGTCACATAATCAATTTCTTCTACATGTTGAATTTTACATAAGGATAGTCCATTTATTACAAAACTAAGGTACAATTATGGACACATTATTGTTAAGTAAAGAACATGTGCTTTATTCCTATTTCATTGGTTTTCTCCTAATGTTTCTTTTATGGTTCTAGATCTCATTCAAGGTACTGCATTACCTTTAGTCATCCTTGAGACTGTAGGCTTTTCTTGGATGTAGTCCTCTTTCAAACTTTGTTTGTCATGACACTGATCATTTTGTGGGGTACTGGTATTCTGCACAATTCCTACATATTGAAAGTATTCTCTTTATATTTTCATAAATAGACTTGCTGTTATAAATTTTGAGAAGGCATTATACAGAGATAAAATCTCATTGTTTGCATGTCATAGCATCTTATCAGCGTTACTTACATTCAACATAATTTAATATTTTTATATAGAATATTTCAGATTATAATTATATCTCAAAATAATATTATTTCTCCCTCTACTTGTTCTTTTCAAATTCCTTCATGTGTCTTGTCTTGCTCTCTTTCAAATACCCCTTGAAATGTTGTGATACAAATATATGTATTCAATTTTCTTCCTAGAGGAAGACTAATTTTTTTTTTTTTTTTTGCTGTTGGCATTTCTTAATTGCCTATAGTTCTTTGAGTAGGGTTAAAGGTTCATGAGAACTTTCTCTAATGCACATCATCACAGAACTCAGACACCATTGAATGAGAACTGACTTGAAGGTCTTCTCCCTGAATATTATTTTTTATGCTGCCAACAGGCATAATTGAAGTTTAAAAAAGAGGGAAGTAAACAACCATTCTACCTAAGTATGACACTTATAGATCCCACCACTGATCAGCATGCCACAGTAACACTAAAGGTGCAATAGTGATATGTACACTTTTTCAGTAGCCAACATTTCTGTAATTGGACTTAAGACCCACCAGACAAGAGGGAAATTGTGACTAGTACTGGAAACCTATCCAACTACCAGGGCTAGTGAAGTCAAAGCTTTTGAAAGACCTACAGCCACCATGTTACTAAACCAGTATAATACCTAACCACATACTAAACATTTGTCCTTATACCAGCAAATAAGTGTAGCTCTCATTTCTTATTTTTTCTTGTAATAGAGGGACACCATTACGGGAAATCACAACCAATTAAATTGCAGAGTTTTGAAGCCCAGTTTTGAGTGTCATACCCATAAAACAACTTCTGTCCAATTTATCACATTAATGTAAACCTTTGCCACATGACTGGTTACTGTGCTCCTTTAATGATTTCTCTACATATTTTATACATATTTTATACCTGTTTTTTACATGCTGTCTTATTTGGGAAGACATATTGACCATTACATATGTAAGGAATTCAGAGTTATGTGCACAGTTACTTGGAATTTATTTACATAGATATGTTATCTCCTCATTTTAAAGTTACTTAATTTTATGGTTGTTGCACAGCCTCTGGATACAGATGGTCCTTGACCTAGGATAATATTATGCATTTTTTTCCAAATCAACTGTACACTAAAATTACTAGTAGTTCAAAATGCAATAGTACACCTCAACTGAGAGACATCATAATTTAGGAACACAGAAGATTGTAGTTTGTACTGTTTACTCACAGACTAGCTTTCTGATTGATAACCAGTAGCTGCTGTTGTTCACCACTGCAGGAAGTACCACAGCATCTATCACTGGTCCAGGAAAAGATCAAACTTCAAAATATGAAGTCTTTAGTGAGCACATACTGCTTTTGAGTTGTGGTAAAATCTAGATACTAAGTTAAAGCTGTCACGCACAACCTTGCCAGCAAGGAAGACGCAACACTGGATTCTTCTCTCTGCTGTTTATTTGGGCCTTTTGGAAATCTTCTTATGACTCAGTCACTTACTCACTCACACTCTCACTCTTAGATGAATGACCCCGGGGGTGTACAGAAACATGCATATCTGTATTAATTCAAGTTAAGCTCACAGATGCCTCCAGTTTTATCACCAGACATTTCTGCTCCTTCCCTTCTTTGCAAACTCACTCTCTATCTTTAAGGAGCTTGACTCATGCTACATGCCCCTGATTCATCTAACTATTTAACTTAGTGTCTATATGTAGTAGTATCAGAACTGCCAACCATATAACAAAATCCATCAATTAGTAAATAGTGCTTGTTTGCTACAGTTAATTTTTCTGGGTTCTTACAAATTTTATTCATTCACAATGTTTACATGTGTTTTTATGTAATGATTTATTTCACTTAGCAATGTGCTTTGAAATGTATTAGCTGTTTTTACATAGTTTGGTAGTCCATTTATTTTTGTTATAGAATAATATATATTCACATAAACATACCACAGCATATTTTCTCCTCATCTTTGAAGGATATCTTTATTACTTCTGGTTTGGAACTATTATTAATATTAGCACATTATAATAAATAAATACTCATAATTATTTCTAAGTCAGGATTATGTGTACATATAATTTTCAAATCAACCAGGACCATAGTAGATTGATCTTGTATTTAAGTGTTCTAAGCACCTGACCTATTTTTCATTTCTACTAATGATGTGAGAGATCCTGGCTTCTGAATGCCACCATCAGTTGTTCAGTGACAGATTTGTATTTAAGCCATTTTAATAGGTATGTAATAGCTTGCAATTGTTGCTTTTATGGGCATTTAGTAGTGATAAATAGAAATGAACATTCTTTCACATCTTTAGTTTCACTCTACATATCTACTTTGTTTAGGTTTCCAGGTTATTTTCTATTTTTAAAGTTTGGTTGCTCATTACTGAATTTTAATGTTTTTTGCTGAGCATTTTAGATAGTAGTTATTTAGAATCATACGGTATTTGGCATTTATGTACTCTGCCACTAATTAATTTTATTGATTGTATTTGGCAGGGGTCATAATTTTAATGAAGTGCAGCTCATTATTTTTTGTCAAAGACGGTACATTTGTTATTGTATCTAAAATTTTGTTGCTGGGTACAAAGGCACTTTGATTTTTCTCTTGCTTTTATCTAGAAGTTTTATAGTTTTGAGTTTTACATCAAGTATATGAGCTGTTTAAATTAACTTTATGAAAGCTGTAAGGTCTCAGTGTAGGTGTGTATGTGTTTGTTTTTGTGGGCTTTTTGCTTGTATAAAGATGGTCATTTATTTTAGAATAGTTTATTGAAAAGAACACCTGCACTGAATTGATTTATATCTTTGTCAAAGATTTCATGATTACATTTGTTGGTCTGTGTTTGGGCTTTCTCTTCTAGTCATTGTATTTGTGTTTATTCTTCCTTTAATCATAAGGTTTATTCTTTTTTGCTATAGATTCATGGTGGGTCTTCGAATTTCACAGTCTTTTAGTATTTTAGGTCTCTTACATTAGTATAAAAACTAGAAAAAATTTGTAAGTATCAACTTAGCAACATTTCTCAGTGTATGAATGGTTTAAACAGATCACACTAGGCAAATTAAACAACTTACTCTTATTAAAGTTAAACAAATGGACATGGGATATTTTATTTCCATACTTTTTGAGTTTTTATCACATTTTATATTTTTATACATATAGATCTGCATACACTCTTTTATCACAGATAAGAATTCTATTTTTGGATGCCTGCTTTTTTTTTTTAAGACATTACTTTCTTAATTTAAATTCTGAGTTTTCACTGCTGATATATAAAATAAAATTGACATTTTCATGTTGTTTGCATTATGGAATTTTTCTACACTCCTTTCTTAGTTTAAGGCATTTAACAAGATTTATTGTTTGATAGCCATCTCTGCTGTGAATCTTTACGCCAGCAAGAACAAACACACACAAACTTACACTGAGATATTATAACCCTCTAAAAGTTAATTTAAATAGTTCTTTTTTTCTTTTTCAATTTTATTATGTATAAAGTCTCATTTTTTAACCATGTAACCCCTTGTTCAAACTCCTTTCCCTCTCCCGCCCCTTCCAGTCACTTTCTCTTCTTCTCAATAATTGAGATTATTGTTCTAAATGTGACTTCTTAATAGTTTTTCATAATGTTTCTATACAATCCAATAATGTTCCCTGAAAGATAGGTGATGGCCTTCTTTCATTTCCATATTTGAATTTTACAGTTATCTACCTCTACTATCCACAGATCTCTTTTATTGGCCTGATTGATAGCTTATAATATTTTTCTTATAAAAACCTAGTCTTTAGATTTGTTAATTTTCCTCTCTGTGTTTTTTGTTTTAAGAAAAATTATTAAAAATAAAAAGGTAGGCAGAACATAAAGATAAACGAGACAGTCCCCAAAGAAATCTAGTAAACTGTATTGTCTATGTGTTCCAGAACAGTGTCTAATATATAAAATTAATAATACATTTGAGGGACAGTAAGGGAGTAGATCTGTATGGGGAGAAGCTAGGGAGGACCTAGGAGTAGGGAGAAGGGAAGCAGTAGCTTTCCCTCCCCACCTGCCTCACAGTCCACCCCCACCTCTACTTTTTCCCTCATCTGTTGTTTCTCTTCTCTCACTTAAAAAAAAAGCAGGCATCCCAATGATATCAACTGAATTTGGTATAACAAGTTGCAATAAAACTAGGCATATACCTTCACATCAAGGCTGCATGAGGCAATCCAAGAATCTATTTTCAATAAAAAGGGATAAAGAAGCAAGATTAATATATTCTTTTTGGAAACTTCAGCATGCTGTGTTGGAAATACAGCACATTCATCAGACATAAAAAAAAATTAGTTGACCTTAAAAACACCATTACTTAACTATATATAATGATGACTCTATCGAATATTAGATATTAAAAATGTATAAAATGATATTATGAACAGCTTTCTGTATATAAGTCTGATATATTGATGAGATGAACCCATTCCTTAAAAGACACAGGTTTTTCAAAACTCACACAAGGAGAAAAAGATGATGATGACTGATGATAGTGATGGTAGCTGTGTCGATAATAATAATAATAGGTGTAATATAATTTACTGTGTAAAGTAGATCATGGAAAAACTTTGCAATAGAAAAATTCCATATTCAAATGGATTAATTGGTACATGATAAAGATACTAAATGATAACATTATACCATAGCTGGTATAATGCATGTGTAGTCAGCAACCTATGTAGCCAGCACTATTTTAATACCTAAGTTAACTAAAGTTGTTACAAGAAGGGATAACTGCAGGTGTTTGCTGTTTACAAATATAGGTTTAAAAATTCTCAACTTCTCCAGCACAGGCTGTCCTCTGTGTCTTTAATCTTAGCCATTCTGACAGGTATAAGATGGTATCACAAAGTTGTTTTGATTTGCATTTCTCTGATGGCTAAAGATGTTGAGAACTTTTTCAAGTGCTTTTCAGCCATTTGAAATTCTTCTGATGAGAATTCCCTTTTTAGTTCTGAACCCTATTTTTTGATTGAGTTTTTCAAGGTTTTGGGCACTCCTCCATTGTTGGTGGGAGTGTAAATTTGTTCAGCCACTCTGGAGTGCAGTATGGCAGTTTCTCAGAAAACTGTGAATTGATCTCCCCAAGGATGGAGCAATACCACTACTGGGCATATACCCTAAAGATGCACATTTGCACTCCAAAGACATTAGCTCAACTATGTTCATAGCAGCATTTTTTATAATAGCAATAACCTGGAAATAATCTAGATGCCCCTCAACTGAAAAATTGATTAACAAACTGTGGTACATCTACACAATGGAGTACTACTCAGCAGTAAGAAAAAATGATATCCTAAAATTTTCAGGCAAATGGATGGTTTTGGAGAATATCCTCCTGAGGGAGGTATCACAAACCCAGAACCATAAGCAGGGGGTGTACTCACTCATTGGTGGATTTTAAACAAAAAGCAAAGCATTCCCAAGCTGCAAATCACAACCACTGAGCAGCTTGGCATCTGAAACACCTTGGACTTGTACCTTCGAGCCCATTCCCTCCACAGGAACACTGACCCAGTCTTGATGTTGGGATGAGGAAAGCAGATTTGCCAGGAGTGGATGCTGAACTAAGTCACTTTGGGACCTTGGGACTTCCTGCCCTTGTTAGGGAGGAGATAAGGAGATGTGACTGGGAGGGGCAGGAGGGGGAAGGGAATTTGAACAAGGGGATACATGGTTAAAAAATGAGACTTTATTCATAATAAGAAATAAAAAAAATCCTCAACCAAATCTTAGTGAATCAAATCCAATAACATATGGAAAGAGATCAATGCTATATCAAAGTCACATTCAAGACAAACATGCAAGGCTGGTTCAGCATTTCAAAAATCTGTTCATATAACTCACCACAATAGGCTAGGAAAAAGAACAAATTAACGTGTGAGTAGAAGAAGCATTTCAGAAAGTTTAATGTTTATTCTTAATAAAATAATCAGCAATTAGTAATTAGAGGGGTGAATCCTCAACTTGAGAAACAAATATACATAAAATGTATTATTATATTCAAATAATAATCTCTTAGAATTTTTATTGATAATATCATAATTACCTGTCCCATGGCTTTTTTGGGACATAGTGCTAGAAGAATCTAAATACAGACATATTGAAAAGGCAAAAATATAAATAATTTTGTATTTGGTATAATTGTGGTTATAGATATTGTATAAAATAATATCCTGAAATTTCTAAAATAAGCAATTTGTGCCATGTTTGTACAATATAAAGTTTACATATGAAAGTCAGCCCCTTTTTTATTTTTTGACATTTTTATTTGAATGTATTTTTTTCTACATACCAACCACATTTCCCTTTTCCTCTCTTCCACTCAACTTCCAGCTTCCTACCCCCCATCCTCACCCACTACTAAAAGAGGATAAAACCTCCCATGGAAAATCAACAAAGTCTGAAATATTCAGCTGAGGCAAGACCAAGCCTCTCCCCGGGTATTAAGTCTGAGCATTGTATCACTCTGTTGCGAAAAGTTTTCCCGGGCCCATTGGGCCTGGAGGTTTTGGAACCTGGTCCGCATGGCATGTGGCTTTTGTCCTCCTAAGAAATGAATCAGACACTTATATACTTTATGCTGTTTGGCCCATATCTTAAGCACATTACTAGCTAGCTCTTTCATCTTAATTCAACCCATTTCCATTAATCTTCCCACCACGTGGCTCAGCCTGTGGCTCACCCGTACCTCTACATGTTCCTCCTTCGGGGGTCTGATTGAGACTGACTTAACTCCACCCTTCTCCTACCTGCCTGCCCTCTGATTCTCCACTCACTTCTACGGTGCTGTGCATAGGCCAAAACAGTCCTTTATTTACAGCATACGGAGAGCATTTCCACCACATCACTCTATAGGAATTGGTTTAAAAAAAACCAGTTCATGCATTAGGAATAAATCCTTGTCCCACTGCCAAAGGCATCACAAACTGCCCAATCCACACAGCTATCTTACATATTCAAAGGACCTAGTTCAGTTTCTTGCAGGTTTCCCAACTTTCAGTCTAGAGTCAGTGAACTCCCAGTAGCTTGGGTCAGATCTCTGTGTGGGTCTTCTTATCATGATCTTAGTTAGCCTCTTTGCTCATATAATCTTTTCGCACTCTCTGGGATCTCAGCCCAGTACTTAACTATTCAACCCCTTTCTTATATACCAGAAATGAACTAACAACTAGAAATCTATGATTCTGAAAGCGTGAAATACCATGTTTAGCTTTTTTTTTTTTAACTTTATTTATTTATTTATTTGCCTTGGTGTTTGCCTGGAACTGGAACTACAGACAGTTGTTAGCTGCCATGTGGGTGCTGGGAATCGAACTCGGGTCCTCTGGAAGAGCAGACGGTGCTCTTAACCTCTGAGCCATCTCTCCAGCCCCCCATGTTTAGCTTTTAATGTGAACAACATTTAGCATTCCATATCTCTGATTTACTTAATCTTTGCCTCTCTCCCTTGTTCTCTTTTTTCCCCCACCCTACTACTTATGGTCTTTCACATGCCAGACACAGTAAAGGGTTCTTGAAGAATACATAGATAAAAAGAGAGACTTTATTCATAATATAAATAAATAAATAAATAAGAATAATTGGCAGACATACATATTGAATTGTCCCCAAGCTCGGGACATTTTTAGGACTATACCCAACATATTGAATAACATGACAGTGTCACCTTTTTTGGCCATTTCTTCTTACATGAACAGAATTCTGTATATGTGATGCATTTGCTGTTTTTCTCTTCAAGGTTATACTTATAGGAATAACAGCTTCTTCAGAAATTTTGTCCTTTTCTTTGAATATTGTAGACAATCTGAGAAGCTTACAAACTCTACCTTTTTTTTTTTTTGCCATGCTGGGTGGTTTTCACTCATTATTTTTACAAGAGGAAGACATATTGTGAGCTTTCACATCCTAAGCAAAAAATGCAAATCTCGCTCCAGCTTTTTATTTGCTTCTCTTTTAATTGTAGGCTGGAAAATTCATTACAGACAAGTATTTGTCTTTTCTCCTGGTGATTAGAAATGACTGCTCTAAGAAATTTATGGCACTATAATTTTTGTTTGTATTTTGTATTTTAAAATTATGAGGCAATAATTTACCCATTTCTTTGAAGCATGGAAGAAAAAAGATTGAACCAGTACATCAACCATTCTGCCTACACTGTTGAATAACTTACCCCAGAAATATCTTTGATTATAAATAATTTAAATGATTTTTTTACAGAGGGTTGGGCACATTTTAACAAAAAATAGATAGTACTTAATCATAAGCAACTGAGTTCCAGCAATCATAATCCAGATGAGGGGCTCATTGCCACCTAGAAACAATTCATATAATTTCTTTTGTAATAATTTATTACATGGGATTTTTAAAAGGAGGTATAAGGGGATCATATAAAAACACCCTGGACATTTAACAAAAGAATCACTTAGAAAAGTGATGGAGGTTTATGCTGAGTTATCTGTTTTCCACTTAAGATTTCCTAACAAAGTAGCTCATGTCAGAAGTGCCAAATAGACAACAGAAATTTACTTCATTGGTGGCTTGCCAAACATAACAGAATTGAGACCCTCTGTTATGTTTACTACAGGATGAACCCATGGCTGGAAGCACAAATAATGTCATTCCCTCTTGTCTCATGACAACTTAATCATGAGGCTTTGTAGAAAGAATTGTCTTGACTTAATGGTAGGAGCTGGGATTTGGAACAGAGCCATTATTTAAGGTTATAGACACTGACTGTTGAGATGTGCTCACAGAGTGAGGCTGGAGAAACTAATTCACAGTTCATAGGAACTAGGCAGTGGTCCTGTGAATAACCAGACTCAACTAGAAAACATTAGTATTATCACCTAGGTAATAATAATAAGACAGAAAATTCTAATATCACTTTTGTGTGTATTGTGTGTGTGTGTGTGTGTGTGTGTGTGTGAGAGAGAGAGAGAGAGAGAGAGAGAGAGAGAGAGAGAGAGAGAGAGAGAGAGAGAAAGAGCCATTTACACATGTAGATGTGAGTATGATCTACTTCGGCACATATATGAAGGTAGGAAGAGGAGAACTGATGCTCGTCTGTGCCTTTCATCATGTTTGGGATGGCGACTCTGTTGTTTGCTTCTGCGTACTCCTGACTAGCTGACCCATGGGATTCTGAGGATTGTCCTATTTCTCCTTCCTATTTACCAAGACACACTGAAATCATGGATGTAGCATACTGTAAGTTCAGCTTTATGTGTGTTGCAAGGATTTGAATTCAGATCCTCAGGCTTGTGTGGCAAGAGCTTTACCTATTCTGCTATTTACCCAGCCCAACTTCAAACTGGAGTTATTAGTTATGAAACATATTCAGGAATGTCTTGCAGAATGGTGTTTTGTTAGCAAACTCACCACTTATGATTCTATACATTATGAAATCTGCTTTTGCAGATCTAAGCTCTGTTTAAGGTCACATATAGGGTCTCATGTTTCTGAAAATGACTGCTGCAGCTGCATTCTAGGCTAGCTCTATACACCACTTGACAGCTGATGGAATGGAGTCTTAATCCTAAAGCAGGCTACTGTTAATCTCAGTTCTTGGATTTGCAACTGAGTAAGATCTTGTTTCCTTTCATTTAATTGTCTCAGAACTAAAAATCTTCCTGCAAGAAGGGATATAGAAAAAGAAAGAAGAAGGGCTTACTGAACTGACTTTAGCCTTGAAATTAATCAGTTATTTGGGACAATGATAAATATTTTATCACTTTACTTTAAAATTTCATCCCTAGATATTTTGTTTGGTCCCTGGCCCTTTTCTTTTTCTTTCTCTTTTTAATATGGTAATTTTATTAATCCTACAAGAATTCTTTACAATGTATTGTGATCATATTCATCCTCTCTTCTCCTTCCCACTCCTTCCACATCCATTTCCCACCTCCACATGCTCTCCAACATGAGACCCTCATTTAAAAAATAAAATGACACAGTGAGTCCAATTTGTGCTCCCATAGACACATAAATGTGACCAATCACTAGAGTGTGTTCAAAGAACCAGGGGGCCATAGCCTTAAACAAAATGGACTCTCTCAAAAGCCTTCACCCATCAATAACTCCTGAGTTGGGTGTGGGAACTCATGAGCCCCTCAGTCTTCCACACTAGAATACTGATTGTCTTGATATTGTGCAGGCCTTGGGTGGACAGATACAGCTACCATAAGTTCACGAGTACAGCAGTTCTGGCATGTCCAGAAGACACTGTTTCACCCTGGTCCTCCCCAACCTCTGGTTCTCACAGTCTTACTATCCCTACTTCTGGAATTGAGAAGCAGATGAGCCCATGAGGAAGCAGATGATAGGGATGCCCCATTTGTGGCTGGCTTTCCATAAACACTTATTCTCTGAGGTTTGACCAGTTGTAAGTTTCCTTCATTAATCTCTTTCTAGTACAGAAAGAAAAACGTGCAGACTTAAGAGTTATACTTAAATGTTGTCTTAATTGAGGATTCTACTGCTGTGATGAAATACCATGACCAAGAAGCAAGTTAGGGAGAGGGTTTTTTTTTTTTTTTTTTTTTTTTTTTTTGGCTTACACTTCCACAGTACTGTTTGTCACCAAAAGGAAGTGAGGACAGTAACTCAAACAGGCAGGAACCTGGAGGAAGGAGCTGATACAGAAACCATGGAGAAGTGCTGCTTACTTGTTGGCTCCTGTTTATTATAGAAAGACTAGTCACTAATAACCTTGTGGCACTGTCAGTATGAGGCTATTTTAAAATCTCTTTACCAATGCTGTTAATTCAGATTTTTTTTGTTTATTTATTTATTTGCCTTGGTGTTTGCCTAGAACTGGAACTACAGACAGTTGTTAGCTGCCATGTGAGTGCTGGGAATTTAACCCGGGTCCTCTGGAAGAGCAGACGGTGCTCTTAACCACTGAGCCATCTCTCCAGCCCCTCTGGTTTTTTTGGAATAAGTGCAAGAAGCAACCACATTTTTCACCAAAATAACCCGAGAACAATGCTAGGCCACTTACTGAAACCTCTTGAGCCAGACTGTCAGAATCTACATTGCTCTCAGTTCCACTGTCTTCCATGTTCCTACTAGTGTGGCCCATTAATTCCCACTTAAAGCACTCAAGTGCTTTCCTAATACAAAGTCCACATCCACATTCCACCAACAAGTAGCACAGTCAGACCTGTTACAACAATACCCTGTTCCCTGGTGTCAGCTTCAGTCTTTGTAAGTCTTCTATTGCTGTGAAAAGACATCATGACCATGGAGAGTCTTATAAAGGAAAACATTTAATTTGCTTACAATTTTAGAGGTTTAGTTTATTTTCATCAAGGCAGACAACATGGTGCTGGAGAAATAGCTGAGAATAATATATGCAGACCCACAAGCAGCAGGAAGAGAGTGACTCTGGCCTTGCCTGGCCCTTTTCTCATTCTTTCTTTATTTTGATAACTGTTTTTTAAATTTTCTTTGGAATTTTCCTACAGGAATTTTTTTTTATAATTTACCAAATATGTTGCCACTTATTGTTTCATACCCAACCACTAATAACAAACATAAATTATGTAGGAGCTAATATAAGTTTACTTGAAAAGTATATGTTTTATAAAAAACAGAATTTGCTGGTAATTACAATGTTTTATGTTTTGTGTATGTCTGTTGCTTGCATATATGCCTATGTATCATGTGTATGTAGTGTCTACAAAGACCAGAGAAAGCATCAGATTACCCTGGGAACTGGAGTTACAGAGCATTGTGTACCATCATGCTGGCAATCATCCAGGTCCTCTGTCATAGCAGCCAGTGATTTGATTTAACTATTGAGGCATCTCTTTAGTCCTAGAAATTTGTTTTTTAATTCTTCCTGGTTTTGTAAATGTATTTTATTGTACTTGATCCACCTGAAAATAATCAAAGCTTTGAGACAGATTAAAGACTGCTCAAGATCACAGGTGACATACAGAAAGCTGTAACAATCATAGCTTGACTCTTAGTACACTTACACTACTTTACCTCTCTATACTTACACATTATGTTGGTCTTCCATGTTGTTTCCTGTCAGGAGACAAAGTTTTATAAATTATATATCTCTGCATTAACAATAGAGTTACTGAATAGAAGACTAGGAGCCTACGCTCATTGAGGCATGATTTTAAATATTTTCCTCAGGTAGGATGTTCATCTTTAACAAGCAGACCAAGCATAAGTGTGTCACGGGCTTCCTTCTTTATCCACTCCACTGCTCTTCTCATGCCCTGCCATGATTGACAAGCTAATGCTGGCATTCCCTACATAAGCTGAGGAAAAGAGAACAAATGATTTGTTAAACTGAACTGATGCATAACATTGTTAAAATGCCCCCAAAGAAATATTGTCAATATTTACATATTAAACATCTTAAACTAACACACATCTGGACTGAAATGTGGCTAAATCCACTAAGCTAATTTGAAAAGCCTTGCCATAATAATTAACAGTCTAACAAATGTGAGAATCCATTGATTTAAAGGGAAATAATTGGCTGTTTTAAATGGTCTGTATTCTTTCTATCTCAAAGTGTCCTATTTACTGTTAATTTTTGTATTTCCAGTTTTTAGAAAACATGTTATCAATAGTAAATACAGGACAGATATCTTCTTTTATTTGTTATGGGGCATTCTATCTGGGCACCTTTTCGGGGAGGGAGTGAGAAGGCGTGGAGTGGAATGACACAAACACTGGGATTCATCTGAGGAGCAAATGGCAAATTTCTTTAAAGCAATCAGCAGACTCACAGACTTCAAGCTGGCTTCGAAGGAAGTGGCTAGTGTGCATGCCTGTTTATGTATGGTACCAAGAACAGGGCAACCATGGCTCCACCAGGCTACTGACCTACCAAAGAGGTCCTTACTTGTCATTGGCTACCAGTCCTCAAGGGATTGCTACTATGGAAAGCATTCCAGGGTGGAGAGAAAAGTTATTTAAAAGGCAACCATATGGATTTCTGCAAGCCAAACCTGTATAACCTCATGAGGATGCCCTCCATCAGGAGACGTTAGTGACATAAGCACCTGGAGGGTGTTCTTGTTGATGGCAGACAGCTGTAGTGTCACATGCTATAATATACACTTGAAAATGATAACTAGTTGCAAAGGCCTGGGTCTCTGCCTGGTCCTCACATGTGAACCACCAATTAAGGAAAACAGAGGGTCAAAATAGGTAGTTTGGACCAGATTCACTGACTGCCTTGTAGATCAGCAGGGCAAACTGGAGGGTAAATTATCCATTTTCTAGATGATAAGGACAGTGCAGAGAGGAAAACAAAAGAAGATGTGTCAGACCCAGATGTCTTGTGGTTAGTGGGGGACTTCTGTGCTTTGTTAGGCCACGGCCATATGTCTGCACAGTATCTCCAGACTGGGAGTGGCAGTTGGGAGATGCTCCTGTGTTTCATCTCCTTGGGGGTCAGCCCTTTTGTACAGCCACCAGGTGAACCAACACTCAAAAGATGTACCTCCCTAACTGGACAAATAGACAAACAAGGAAAGGGAAAGAGAGAGGAGTTCCCAGCACTGAACAAACATGTGTATGAAATAAATAAAAGAAAAGGGGGGAGGGTCCCAACGCTCACCTTCAAGGGGACCAAGTACACAGAACACTTAGGGGCCAACTCACTGATTGATGATGGAGAAGGGGCCACTGAGCTGTACCATGAAAGAAAACTGATGTCCAGAGGAATGACAACCCTAGGATCATTTGATGCACCTCTAGAAGCAAAGGGCAAAAAAAGAAAAAAAATCAAAAGACCCTCACCAATTTGGGATCACTGCCTGTGGTCAGAAGTTTCTCTGTCCTGTCTGGCCAATCCCATAGCCATTTAGTCTTAAATCAGCTTATATGTATATATTTTATTTTTTAAGGTTTAAAAACAATTGTCAAATTCCTAACCAAATTAAACAAAAATAGGGAAGACATACTTCAATAAAATTAGAAATTGAAAGGCAAACATTATAACAGATACAAATGAAATTCCAGAAAATCATAAGGACATACATTATAAATATGGTTCAATAAATTGAAGATTCCGAAAAAACTGGTGACTCTTTAGATAGCAAAATTAAACCTAAATTCAATGAGTGATTTTAACAAATGCATACTTTGTAACCTACTTGAAATACTAATAAAATGTTCCATACTAAAAATAAAAATCAGCAATAACAGAAGCAAAACAAGAAAATATGGACTTACTACAGAATTCTACTATAACTTTAAAAACTAAGACAAATGCATATCATATAATTCCATAAAACTTAAAAAATAAACAAAGCTTTTAAGTTATGAAGCCAATGAAACCCTGATTGTTTTTTTTTCTTCTTTATTTATTTTGTATTTATCAAAAAAGTAAAATGAATTTAAAATGCTGAAAAGTTAACAATATTTATAAAGAAGATAAAAATCATAAACATGACTTATCAAGGGTGATAATGCAAATAAGTTTGCTACACATAAAAATATTAACCCTAACCCTAACCCTAGCCCTAACCCTAACCCTGTGTATCCTTATTCAATGTCCTTCCCCCTTCCTCCACATCAGGTCATTTTTCTTCACCACAACTCCCCATCCCCTCCCTAGGCAGGCAGCAGACAGTCCCATGGTCCCAATAACCCAATAACCCAATATTGCTTAGTTGAGTCTCTACTCCTGGCAGATCCAGTTTTGTCCCCCCTCCCTCAAGAGTCAGTCAGGTGTTCCACTAGGTGGAGTGGGATCCGAAGAGTCAGTCCAGGATGTTTCTGATCCCAAGCTGTTCAGTGGTTGTGATTTGCAGCTTGGGCATGCTTGGTTTTTACCTTGTTTGTTTGTTTAGAGATCACTAATGAGTCAGTCCATCGTCTGCTTATCTTTCTGAGTTTGTGATACCTCGCTCAGGAGGATATTCTCCAAGTCCATCCATTTGCCTGCAAATTTTAGGATATCATTTTTTCTTTTTTTTTTTTTTCAAAGAAAATAAGAGTTTATTCTGGAGACAATTTTGAGTGAATGTTGCCTGGGAAACACAGAGCTATGTTTTTCTACAATACATATT